>SJYV01011762.1:55742-95383 GCA_006410875.1 Neotragus pygmaeus
GAAAGTGAAGAAGAACTAAAGAGTCTCTTGATGAAGGTGAAAAAGGAGAGTGAAAAAGTTGGCTTAATGCTCAACATTCAGAAAACAAAGATCATGGCATCTGGTCCCATCATTTCATGGCAAATAGTTAGGGAAACAGTGGCTGACTTTATTTTGGGGGGCTCCAATATCACTGCAGATGGTGATTGCAGCCATGAAATTAAAAGATGCTTACTCTTTGGAAGGAAAGTTATGACCTAGACAACATATTAAAAAGCAGAGACA
Source organism: Neotragus pygmaeus (assembly GCA_006410875.1). Classification (NCBI taxonomy): domain Eukaryota; kingdom Metazoa; phylum Chordata; class Mammalia; order Artiodactyla; family Bovidae; genus Neotragus; species Neotragus pygmaeus. The sequence continues at coordinate 56,007 of SJYV01011762.1, forward strand.
CTACTTTGCCAACAAAGGTCCATCTAGACAAGGTTATGGTTTTTCCAGTGGTCATGTATGGATGTGAGAGTTGGACTATAAAGAAAGCTGAGCACAGGAGAACTGATGCTTTTGAACTGTATTGTTGGAGAAGACTCTTGAAATTCCCTTGGACTGCAAGGAGATCCAACCAGTCCATTCTAAAGGAGATTAGTTTGGTGTTCATTGGAAGGACTGATGTTGAAGCTGAAACTCCAATAGTTTGGCCATCTGATGCGAAGAGCTGACTCATTTGAAAAGACCTGATGCTGGGAAAGATTGAGGGCAGGAGGAGAAGGGGACGACAGAGGGTGAGACGGCTGGATGGCATCACTGAGTCAATGGACATGGGTTTGGGTAAACTCCGGGAGTTGGTGATGGACAGGGAGGCCTGGTGTTCTGCAGTTCATGGGCTTGCAAAGAGTTGGACACGACTGAGCATCTGAACCAAACTGAACTTTTTATAAACAAAAATAACACAACCTGTTAATCTAGGGAACCAAAATATGAATGTCTTTTGTAACAGATGCCTCAAAGATGCTGAAAGAAAATTATATGGTATATATCCTAACAGTGATTCCATGTGACATGATGAGTGCTAAAATTCAATTCTGTTACTTTCTGTATTTAAAAGTCTATGAATATCTAGTGTATGAGTGGTGTATGTATTTATATTTGTGTAAGTATAGAAAAAATGAAATTTTTATATAGACATACACACACACACACACACACACACACATATATATATATATATATAAATGTTCCCTCTATAATAGAAGGCAAGAGGATTGTGCTAATTTAGTGGACAATGAACATGCACTGGCTTAAGGTACAACCTTATTTTTTGTTATGGTTGAGTTCTTTCTCAATTGCTGTGCTCGGTCATTTTTGTGAGCTCTGCTTTAAAATGAGATTTGTAGCTAGAGTGATAGAAATTCAAGTGAGATTACAGTTGGTTATGAATTGGTTTCCCAATTTTGAGAGAGAAAAAAAAAACATGAGAAGTCTTATAGAGAAAACTTTGACAAATAAATATATTTTTGAATTCTGACATCTGGAATATCATGCAGTTTCCTTCCCTTTATACTTCTTTCCAAAGTAAATCCATAACTTAGATGAGAAAGTTGTTTGAATTTAATATATGTTCCTATAGGTTTGGAGAAAACAGAATCCTTTTACACTGTTGGTGGTAATGTAAATTGTTGTAACCACTATTGAGACCAGTATGGAGATCCCTTAAAAACCCTAAACAGAACTAACATATGATCCAGCAATCCCATTCCTGGGCATGTATCCAGAAAAAAACCATAATCTGAAAGGATATATGCACCCGTGTTCACTGAAGCACTGCTTACAAAAGCCAAGACATGGAAGTAACCTAAATGTCCATCAGCAGAGGAATGGATGGAGAAGATGTGGTACATATATACAAATGGAGTATTCAGTTCAGTTCGGTTCAGTCGCTCAGTCATGTCCGACTCTTTGCGACCCCATGAACCTCAGCAAGCCAGGCCTCCCTGTCCATCACCAACTCCCGGAGTTTACCCAAACCCATGTCCATCGAATCGGTGATACCATCCAACCATCTCATCCTCTGTCGTCCCCTTCTCCTCCTGCCTTCAATCTTTCCCAGCATCAAGTCTTTTCAAATGAGTCAGCTCTTCGGATCAGGTGGCCAAAGTAAAAAACAGAACAAAATAATGTCATTTGTAGCAGCATGGATGGAACAAGAGATTGTCATACTGAGTGAAATAAGTCAGAGAAAGACAAATATATGACATTGCTTATATGTGGAATCTGAAAAAGGGCTACAAATTAACTTATCTATGAAACTGAAATAGACCTCAGATGTAAAAAACAAACTTATGGTTACAGAGTGGTATATGGGAGAGGAGAAATAAATTGGAAATGTATTGACAAATACAATTTGGAAATATATACAATTTGTATATAAAATGGAAATGTATATACAAATACATACTACTATATATAAAATAGATAATTAAGGCCTGCATGTATAGTTCAGGGAACTCTACTCAATACTTTAACTTACATGGGAAAAGAATCTTTAAAAAAGTGAATATATGTATTTGTATAACAGATTCACTTTGCTGGATACCCTAAACTAACTCAAAATTGTAAATCAACTATATTCCAATAAAAACATTTTAAAAATAAATCTTCCTGAAAAAAATGTTCTTACAGACATAGAATGTGTAAAATATTAAAAATAAAATTAGTTTCTATGTCACTTTACAGTATTACTTTGTAAACTGAAAATTAATAATAAGTCATGAGGTTAGAACAGATTATTCAGTATTACTTATTCACCCATTTTATAAATAGGCTTTAAAATTCAGAACTTACTCTTTGAAAGATCCAGATGAGTATACATGTCTTTACTTTATGATTTTTGGATTGGCCATGTCTGACTTTAAATCCTTGTTCTGCTATCTTACACTTACTTTGGGGTTAGTAAATCATAGACTTTTTCCAGAACTTTAGGTTCGTCAACTGTAAAAATAGAGAGGATAATATTCTACCTCTCAGGGTCTTTGTGAAAACGAGATATGAGAAAAGACGTGAATGCACTTGTAATCAAAGAAGTACATTATAACAGCTGTTGTAGATTGTTACAACACTCGTCCTCAATAAATCATATCTCGATGTGTCCACGGACCTTTACAGTGGGATTGCCATACGTCCCATCAAAGGTAGGGTCTGTTTCCTCACCGCTTGAGTAGAAATGAACCCCTGCCTTATTTTTACCAAAAGAATGCAGTAGGAGTGGCATGTAACTCCCCAGACTAGCCTTCCAACCTGGCCTTATCATACCAGGAGACCTCCATGCTTGGAATAAGCCCAGAAGGTATAGACTCCATAAAGAAGAGAAGCCCAGCTGCCCAGACCCCCAGCCATCTGAACCAAGGTTTTAGGAGTCCTCGGGAGCACTTTGCCAGCAAGTCACCCCATTGAACCAAGTGAGACCAGAAGAACTGCCCAATCAACCTAAGCATCATGAGACAAAATGATAGTTATTATAATCATTATTATCTTAAGTCATTAAGTTTTGAGGATTGTAGTTAAACTACTTAATTGATCATCTAGTTTTTATACATTAGCATTATGTATAATGTCTCAATTTCCTTTACTCTTTAAAGGCTACTAACTGTTACCTCATTTACTGTCCAGTTGAACTTGAGCTGTTTGTTAAAAATTTCCAAATTCTACCTTTCTAAACTATAAAACAGCCCTGCTGTATGCTGCGCTTAGTCACTCAGTTGTGTCTGACTCTTTGCAACCCCATGGACTGTAGCCCACCAGGCTCCTCTGTTCCATGGGGATTCTCCAGGCAAGAATACTGAAGTGGGTTGTCATGCCTTCCTCCAGGGGAGCAACCCAGAGATCGAACCCAGGTCTCCCACATTGCAGGCAGATTCTTTACTGTCTGAGCCACCTGATAAACCCTAAAACAGCCCTACATGCTTGCAATGTGAAACACTCAAACAAGAAAATATGTGGGAAGATGATTTTTTAACTAGGTAGTGCTACCCTAATGTAAATTTATATGAAAAGATGGAAAACCTATTCATGAGAATATCTGAAGGAAGATCAGTGTATTCATTTGAGAAATTGCCAGGAGTGGAGGACACTCAATGTCCCATTCAAGATGGTGGCTAGATTACAAAGTGCAGATTCCTGAATTAAACACTTGGGATCAGAGGTTCAAAGTTATTTTTAGGATTTTATAGAGTTAATATAATACATAAACTACCCATTATATAATCATGCCTTTAATATACATCCGGAAGACCTGTTAACATTCACTTTAACTTCTAAAGGAGTTGGGATCACATCAACTAGAGGATATTTATTTTTATCTAACCTACTGGAGTTCAGACATTCTGGAAGACAAGCTAGGGCTTATGTGAATTACTCTGCAGAATAAAGAGAGAGCCATTTGAATTGGTTGAGGAGCATGGATTAGAACACAAAAGTAGAGAAACACATAAGGGAGACAAGGGACTTGATGCCCTTATTTTAAGGAAAGGAGAAACGGAAATGCTCTCACTGTACTAGCTTTGTTTCTCACATGCAGAAAAGTCCATGTTTCTAAGGCATTTGTACATGGATTCTTTGAGAGGTGAGAGATGGCACAGAAAAAGATGCAAAGCTTTATATCCAAGCTGATAAACACTAAAAATATAGGCACTATACAACAGCTATTGTATAATTTTTTCAAATCCATGTAAAGTGGCAAAGAATTTGATAATTTCCTTTGACTTGACATTTTTATTTAGAAATGCCTTTCAATTAGTGGACTATGATACATAAATGGGTGAGTCAATTTAGTATACACACTAAGGTTCATTATCTTTCCAGGAATAACTCCTAGATTAAATATAACAAAATAAGGAAGTTGAATGTTCTTTATGACATACTTAAGGAAATTATTCATTACCGATTTGGATACATTTGTAAAACCTGAGTAATGCACCTCTGGTGAAGCCTTGTGAAACTGTCTAAAACTTCTAAATAAAACATTACCATCTCTAAATACACACACACACACACACATATCTGCAATAAGGTATCATTTGCATACATGGGAGCTGAAGGACAAAGGACACCTGATATCTGTGTTTCAGTCAGTATTATCATACATGCTGAAATGCAAGGTTTATGATGGTTTGTAGAGTCCCATAATTTTCCCATGTGATCATTCCAAACTAACAGAATAAAACTGGAAAGTTTTACCCTTGTTGGTACACAAGGAGAAAAAGAAGAGGGAAATTTCAATAGCAATATGTAAAGTCTAACAGAAAAAATTACTCTTACAACAGTGGTTCACAGCCTTGAAAGGATTTTACACAGACATTTTGATAAAGATCAATATAGCTAGACCTCATCTTTAACAAATTAAAGCAGAATATTGAGGGAGGGGGGTATTCATACTTTTTAAAGCTCCCCAGATGATTGTAGTATACAGCCTGAGTTGAGAGCTACTGCTTTGAGAGGAGAGTGGGTTTTCGTATCAGAATTACAAGATAGAAAGATAAGAAAGAGGCACTTGGGGATCAATGTAGACTTTCCTTTGAAGCTGCAGCCAAAGACATCCACAGCATAGTTGCCATCGTCAGAAATAAATGTCAAAGAAAAAGGTAAAAGACACAGCTTTACTCTGTTCAAAATGGTAGTGTATCTGCATCTGGAATGTAGATGTGATATACAGTTCTGGCCACTGCATTTTTCAAAATGCATAGTAGAGTCAGAAAGGTATAGCAAATTAAAGGAAAAGCAATATTAATCACTTCAATCTTAAAGTCTGAATGGGGGAATCTAGTAAGATTGAAGCCTCTTACTGAAGAATATGAATTTGAAATATTCACCAAAATCTGGTAAACTAAGAGGCTTTTTGTATACACAGAAAAGTCATGCTTAAGCAGGGACAGGGGGAGGAAACAGGATATAATTTATTTATGGGTTTTATTTACATCTCAAATTAGGATGATGGGTGTTTTTTCCCCCTTTGGGGCAATATTCGTTTTTTCCCCTTTGGGGCAGGTAGCTGAGCCACAGGTGCCAATGTTTCTTGCAGCTGCACCTAAGGAAAATGTGCTCCTTCCAGGCCTAGCCCAAAGCAGTTCTGGTGTTCTCCCTCCTGTGGTTGGTGGAGACGGAGACAGCAGGTCTACTTGAGCAGGTTTTGGGGTTGAAGATGACAGAGCCATCACGTAGGCTCCAAGAGGGTTTCCTGATGACCATGTGTGTAATTTTGCCTTCCACTACTAACTATACTTTCCTTGGACAGTTTTGTAAATGAGGGGACAATATATATATATGTATTATATTTGAACCATAGTACATTTTTCAGTTTGGGTCTTAAAGTAGTTAGCATTATCTTAACTAAACCATGATAGCAAGAGATAATTCTATACAGGAGAAACCAACATTAATAAAATACATCCCCCTCTTATCCATTCCACATCAGTGATCATGGTTCCATTTTTCTTTTGAAACAGCAGGAAGGGTAAATCTGGGTGCTTCACTGACCCCTGAAAACGCTCTGCTCGCCTCTCCCCCAGTTTTTGTTCTTTTTTAATCTGGCAAAATCGTCCTCCCACCTCTGTACATCAGTGCATTTCTCAAGGCCAAGCTCAAGGGCCATTTATCATGATAAGATCTTTTCATGTTGTAAAACTGCTATTGTTCTCAATTATTATTTGAAAATCTTATTATCTATTTGACATTTATTTACATAAGTTCTTCCTTTATTTGGTTAACTGTTTCAGAACTGAGGTCTTGAAATGATGCAACAATGTTTTTGTTTCTTTTACAATCCGATCAGTAAAGTGCACACGGTGAATGCTCAAACCAACAGACATTAAATACATTACTTAGCAAGGAGTCTTCAGGTTAAAAAGGTGAATAATTCAAAAAAATGCATTAGGTTATTTTTCAGAGGATGTCTACAAGGCAGGGGGTAAGGAAATGCTTTCATTGAGATACACGAATCCTCATCTGTAATGGTACAGTTTTTGACCCATCAATAATATATTTAGTAATATTACCAAGGTACTCTCTTAGGTATTTTATCTATTTTTTAATCTCAGTTAATTCTTTTCATAGTCTTGTCATTTAACTACAGTTTTGTCCCTTTTATAAGTGAAAAATAGAAATTCAATAAAGTTATTTAAATTTCTTAAGGTCAATTAGCCAATAAATAACAAGAGAAAGTCCAAATTTAACTCAATCTGAATCTCATAACTGCTGCTTTCTTTACTTAAATGAAAATATCCATTTCTATATGACATGGTGTGTCTTGTGGCCACTTTGGAACTTGGCTAATGCATTAAGAATATTAGAATATATATATACTTTAATAAAAAGTATAATAATTTTAAAATTACATATAGCATTTTAATTGTAAAAGAAATATCCCATATAGCCAAGGATAGGGAAAAATGTATTTAAAAGAAGTAATAAAACTTTCTCATTATGATTTTCTAGGATAATTTAGTTTTAAAAGTTGTCTTTAGCATTATCAATTTATCATGTTTTATTTGACATTTAGTGATAGATGTCTTTTCCACAAATAATGGTAAGAATTTTATTGTTCACCATTTCAGGAGCCATTTAGGGAACATTTAATTTTATTCCAACCAAGCTCTAGATTGGCCAGGTTAAGTATTGATGAGCAAGCAGGGGGTGGAAAGGATTTTATACAGTTCTGCCTGAGGCTTCCCATGTCTTCCTCCAGTCGACTTCATTCTAATATATATATATTTTAAAAACTCAGTGTCTACTTTTGGCAGATGGTCCATAATCTGCCAGTAATAGTAGTAAATTCATGTTTCCTAATGGCCTTCACTGCAGGGATCTCCAATTTGTGAAATCTGACAGCCAAACATACTGCAATAAGCATCACAGGTCTGTTTTATAAGTGGTTAAACTGCAGAAATGAATCAAGGGGCCAGTTTCCAACTTAACTCTTGAGTTATTTACACTTGCCACTAGAGAAGTTTAATTTTTCACACATTTTACTATCAGCATCCATCTTATAAGACCAAAGACACACCAATCACAAATTCAAAATCTGATCTCTTCAAAGAAAAAAGCTAATTGTATCAGTCTAATAAATGACACTCCAAGATAGACAATCATGGTCTTTTATTGATTTCTTTGCCATTCTTGGCAGGAAATGGTGTCTATTTTTAATCATAGATAGTAGACTCAAATAGAAGCTGCTAGAGAGATTTTCCACAAAGAAAGGCTCCTTCTGAAGAGAACAGTATAATTTCTTTCTAGTCATTTTGTAGGTATCATTTCATTCTCAAATGCATCCTGAAAAAAGATGATGTGGCACCAGAAACAAGGTCAACCTTACAACCCACCAATTTGCTTTACATGGCCAAGAAGCTCAGCTTGAAATCATTTCTTTCCTGCTTGCCTGCCTTACTGGCTAGTGATGACCTCCTGGCTTTGCTCAGTGGGGCAGACTTTCCTTTATTCAGCAACCAGTCTGATAAGCTACTATGTGTTAATGTTAGAAATACAGCGTGATACAAAGGATTAAGCAGGTTTCCTAGTTCCTGTGCCTAAAGAGTGTATCATGTAGCGGGGAGAGACAGATATTTTTCAAAGTAATTATAAGAGTGCTTATTTTATTTTCAAAAATGGCAAATTAGGTTATCTAGATAAGTCCTCTTGCTGAAAAAAACTAAGTTGGTCAAAAATACATTTAGAAGAATATTAAACTGCACTACAGATCTGAAAATATGGCGAAGTATTACCAGGCTCGAACTGAAGGGACAGGGGAACCTGCAAGCTGCTGTAGGGCTGAGAGCATTTGCTGATTCCGAAAAATTTCAACTTTCCTTTCAGCATCCTTGTACAGTGAGGAGGACTGAAATAAAAGCCCACAGTCTACATATGGTGAAGGGTCTGACATAAGAGCCTCCCAATCATAAGCTGGAACACCAAAGGGCTTTAGGGCAGGGGAGAACTAGAAGGGGATCATTTCTCTCTTTTGATTCCCCAAGCTACATAGGAAAACTTAAGTCTCAAATTTTGTGCTTTCAGTTTTAAAGTGGCCTGTAAGGATCATTATGTGGAAGGCAAAAGCATTTAAAGGTCTTATCTGGAGGAAGGGATTTTCACCCTAGACCTCTAAAAATTTCGGCTCTTCCTGGGAGAGAGGAAGTCCGATTCTGAGATTTAAGATTGTTTCAGGGTAGTTGGAGGAATCTAGCTCAAGACTGGAGTAGCTTATGAGAAGAACGGGAAAAGAAACTAGAAAGGGTATAACCAAACAAAACAATGGCACCCTACTCCAGTACTCTGGCCTGGAAAATCCCATGGACAGAGGAGCCTGGTGCACTTCCATCCATGGGGTCGCTGAGAGTCGGACACAACTGAGCAACTGCACTTTCACTTTTCACTTTCATGCATTGGAGAAGGAAATGGCAACCCACTCCAGTGCTCTTGCCTGGAGAATCCCAGGGACAGGGAAGCCTGGTGGGCTGCCGTTTGTGGGGTCGCACAGAGTCAGACATGACTGAGGCAACTTAGCAGCAGCAGCAGCAAACAAAACCAAACACTGAGTAGTAAGAGACAGCCAACTGATCCTTGAGCCAAGGACTGTAACAGCTGTCTGTGATATTTCTGGTCAACATGTTGTCCTTGGACCTTCCACATCAGTACCATCTAAGAGCCTGTGTAAAAAGACTCTCAAGCCTGACTCCAGAACTACTGAATCAGAATCTGTACTTGAACAAAATCCCTAGGTGATTCGTACGCACATTAAAAATAATGAAGTGGCAACTCTATCAGAGAAAGAAATTGATGGGAATGTGGATGCTACATATTTTGGTTTTAGAGCCCATGTAGTTTTTAACATAAGTACTTGGAAAGATGGTGTTTCAATATGTTTTCAAATTCTGTGGCATAAAGTTAATCAGGGAAAGGAAGTTTTATTACAAAAGTTCATTTTCCTGCCACACTTAATGCTTTGGCTTAGAGAATGTGAGCATTTAGACAGAACATCTATTTGATTATAGTAGGGGTGTAACTGAAATTCAGTATCTTGAGCCCAGAACCAGTAATCATTCTACTGAACATAATGAGCATAATGTTAGACAGAATCTTCAAGGCATGACAAACAAAAAAATATGAAAAAGATTCCCAAGAGACTGCTGTGGTCAGCCAGCCCCTGTTCAACGGCAACCATGTAAGACTCAAAACCATAATCAAAAGGGCAGATATGTCAGATTTCTCTACTCAGCTGTTGGGAAACACAGCAGAGACAATGTTGTGACCCACAGAGAGTTTGGCAAGTAGTACAACCCTCTTTAGCACTGCACCTGAGGAGGAACTTTGATAGTTATGAAATCAAACACTGTATTTCTACCTGGGCCAAGAGGCCATTCACCTGCTCAAATCTGGTTAAAAACATGGACTGTGCCATGCACACCATAATTCATCCAAAAACCAGGACTTCAGCCTCAATTCCAGATGCCAGAGCCTGAAATCTTCAGCCTTGCTATGGGAGTACCTTGACCTTTGGACCTATTTTCTGTTGCTTTGTACCGAGAATGGTTTGCAGTAGTTGATTGTGGTCATAAAATAATTGACAAAACAAAACAAAAAATAATTTAACTATGTTTTTAGATTAGAAACGTTTATACTACCTTGATAAACTCTAACGTTAAGCATTAAGTATGTGTTAGTCACTCAGTCATGTCCAACTCTTTGTGATGACATGGACTGTAGCCCGCTAGCCTCCTCTGTCCATGGAATTCTCCAGGCAAGAATACTGGAGTGAATTGCCATTCCCTTCCCAGGGGATTATCCCAGTCCAGGGATCAAACCCGGGTCCCCTGCCCTGCAGGTGGATTCTTTAATGTCTGTGCCACTAAGGAAGCCCCTGCGCGTGAAGATGTGCTATTAAAATCTTTCACAATTTTTTTAAACTATCTGTTCTTTCTTTGGCAACACTATTATAATTTGCTCATAAAACATTTATTATCATGGTAGTGCCAGTATGAAAACAAATTAAGTGAAAGCAAACAAAAAATAGGAAGCGAACAAATCTTTACATTCATCTTAAGAATTGGGTTTTTGGCAAGAACCTTTGGGAAGCTTCAGGAACCCTTATCCAGACATAGGTCAGGATAAAATGGTGATCACACACCATTTCCTCTTCCAATAGTGGCTATGATGACAAGCCAATTAGTGGAGGACTGAGTGTAGCCCACAGATATTTTATTTTCCTCACACCGTGATTTTTTTCTGCATTTTTTAATTGAGAGATTTCCCATTTAAAAGTTCAGGTTTCTTGCTTCCAGGTAAAAATGAAACTGACAGCACTGAACCCAATCTTGTTTGGCAACAATCGACTGTGATGGGCTGGCAGTTTCTCCTTCAGACTTGCTCCCATCTAACTTGTTGGTTGATATTCCACGCCTACCTCTTATAGATATTTTGTGTTTGACCATTCCATAGTTTCTACTTCTTACCAAGACAGGACATAATCTTTCTACCAATTAGAGTTAACTAGCTAGGGCTTATGAAATTCCTAACTGATTTTAAACCTGTCAAGTGAACTACAGTTTTAAAAGACAAGGAATGAGACCTGCATTACATTTTAGACATCAACCACATTTTCTCCTTTGCATCTCCACTGATTCCACCATTGATTTTTCTTTGACCACATTTGTTTGTGTGCTTGAATTATAAGTAGTGACAGATTGAACTTCCCATATACCTGCATGTGTCAGGTTTGCAATTAATGATCATTTAACAGTGATGGCAACATAAGAGAGAAATGTCAGCCTCCTAACTTAGTGTCTGGAGGTTTTTTTTTTTTTGTAATGAATCTCTTCCCTTTGCCACACAGAACATTTCTCTTTAAAAATAATAAATGTCAGACACGAACTTGTTTTCCATGTAAATCTTCTTATTTCTAAAACTCTGTTTGAGGTGAAAACTTAACACTGACTGTCTTCTTTTGTGAACCCTAGTCTCTGGAGTTCATAATTCTGCAGGACTTACTAACTCTGGGGAGAAGTTAGCAATATTTTAAATCTCTTAGAGATAATTTGTGGAGAAGGCAATGGCATCCCACTCCAGTACTCTTGCCTGGAGACTCCCATGGATGGAGGAGCCTGGTAGGCTGCAGTCCATGGGATCGCTGAGTCAGACACGACTGAGCGACTTCACTTTCACTTTTCACTTTCATGCACTGGAGAAGGAAATGGCAACCCACTCCAGAGTTCTTGCCTGGAGAATCCCAGGGATGATGGAGCCCAATGGGCTGCCGTCTGTGGGGTCGCACAGAGTCAGACATGACTGAAGTGACTTAGCAACAGCAGCAGTAGCAGAGATAATTTGAAAAATTAACGTGTCATATATCTGGCCATAAATTGATATTAAAATAAAGTTATAGTTAACTTTTAAAGCCAATAACACATTTTTAACTTATTTCAGAAAAAAATCTGACCCAAGTAAGAAATATGTGAGTCATTTGAGACACTTTCCTTTCCTGAAGGTTGTTAAATTATATACTGCAAAATCTCTACAACAAATACACTCATAGTGACTTATTTTCTCCTTGTCTCCTACATGAACACTTTCCCTTCCAAGTTGTCTCATATTACCTCTTTTCTTCACTGATGCTCAGGCATGCCCTGATTTTGTGTTCTTATTCCCATGCAAGTATATCCAAATCCTACCCAAATTTCATGGACCTTCTCAAATGCATAGCCTTCATGAAAGCAACCCTGCTTACTGTATTACTTTCTGAAACAATCATCTGGTATATATCATGTTCCAAATGGAAACATTATTTACTTTATGAGGTTCAGTTCAGTTCAGTCACTCAGTTGTGTCCGGCTCTTTACAACCCCATGGGCTGCAGCATGCCAGGCTTCCCTGTTCATCATCAACTCCTGGAGCCTACTCAAACTTATTGCATTGGTGATGCCATCCATCCGTCTCATCCTCTGTCGTCCCCTTCTCCTCCCACCTTCAATACTAGTTAACTTCTTACCAGTTAGCGATCAGGGAATGACAGTGCTCCCAAGCCTGAAGAGAAACCAGGGTTAGCCCTGGGCATTAGACTGCTGTCACAATCTACTGTGAGAGATTCTGACAGCATCTGATGGACATCAGGCAGTATAGATGAATGATTGGGAGATTTCCACTTGAGTGGTAATGAGACATCACTCAGTTAACTTCAGTTGCTCTATTGTGTCCAGCTCTTTGAGATCCTGTGAACTGCAGCATCACTTCCCTGCCCATCACCAACACTCAGAGCTTGCCCAAACTCATATTCATTGAGTCAGTGATGCCATCCAACCTTCTCATCCTCTGTCATCCCNAAGAGATTCTGACAGCATCTGATGGATATCAGGCAGTATAGATGAATGATTGGGAGATTTCCACTTTAGTGGTAATGAGACATCACTCAGTTAACTTCAGTTGCTCTGTTGTGTCCAGCTCTTTGAGATCCTGTGAACTGCAGCATCACTTCCCTGCCCATCACCAACTCTCAGAGCTTGCCCAAACTCATATTCATTGAGTCAGTGATGCCATCCAACCTTCTCATCCTCTGTCATCCCCTTCTCCTCCTGCCCTCAGTCTTTCCCAGCATCAGGATCTTTTCCAATGAGTCAGTTCTTTGCATCAGGTGGCCAAAGTATTGGAGCTGCAGACAGCATCAGTCTTTCCAATTAATATTCAGGACTGATTTCCTTTAGGATGGACTGGTTGGATCTCCTTGCAGTCCAAGGGACTCTCAAGAGTCTTCTTCAACACCACAGTTCAAAAGCATCGATTCTTCAGCACACAGCTTTCTTTATAGTCCAACTCTCACATCCATACATGACCACTGGAAAAACCATAGCTTTGACTAGATGGACCTTTGTTGGCAGACCTCTGCTTTTTAATATGCTATCTAGGTTGGTCATGCTTAAGCAAGGTACAAATTGTCAAAGTTCCTTTTTATATTAAATAAACCATGAATCAGATTTCACTTCTTTCTCAAAACTGGTTTTGCTATTTTCAGTTTAGAGTTGCATGCTTATTAATGGCATTAAGATTATTTTTATTGGAAACTCAAAGGCAGACATATCTCTCATTATTAGGTTTCCTGATTACATTGACTTTGTGTGATCGATAGGGTTGCAAAAAATAGCTTTCTGTGTCTTTTCAAGAGTGTTGGTCAGTTACTTTGCAGACTCTCCTCAATTTTAGTTTAACATTTTCTCATGAGTACATTTGGGCTATACATTTTTGGTAAAAACACCATAGAAATAATGTGATTCTTTCAATGTCCTTTGTTCTGAGATCCAGACTGCATAGAAAATTATCTTCTATCAACAAATATCTTCTCATTTTAGTGGCTAAAAGACTTTTCTTGTTTTTATTGCTTAACGGTTTTTTTTTTTTTTTCTCTATAAAATCTGGATACCAACTATGCTTTCCGTATATAGTTACTGTGTTGATTAAGCAGGTGATATTTATAAAATATATAGGACAGTACACAGAGTAAGCTATCAATAAATAATATCTGATATCAATATTAGTTGATAAAATACAAATAGTTAATGTTATTATGAATCTACTATGCTTTGGTTATTTAACCTATTTAAACCACTGAACAACTCTATCAATTATAAATTTACCATTAAGTACTACAGAAATGATGCAGGCAAGATCTATCAATGGATGCTAAATTTGGTGGATAAAAGTTTGAGAAGAAACAGTCTCAATATATTTCCCTCCCAATATTTATTAACAACAAGAAGGAACAACAGTGTCTTTACAATGGAGAAACCCAGCAGATACTACATGTCGAAGTTACCATACCATAACCTATCAACATCATGTACTGCCTAACATGTTGCAGTGATGAGAACAATCACTTGTGGCACTCTTACCCAAAAGGGATAACCTCAAACCAGTTATGAGAAAACACCATATATCAATCCATATTGACTTTCTGCAAAGTATCTGGCCAATGATCTTCAAAAGTATCAAGGTCAAAAAAGATAATGAAAGACTGAAAAGCTGTTACAGACAGGAAGAAATTCAGGAAATGTAAAAACAAAATACAGCATGGCATCCTAGTTGGATACTGAACCAGAAAATGAACAATACTGGAAAAACTGGTAAACTCTGTATAAAATCTGCTGCTGCTGCTGCTAAGTCGCTTCAGTTGTGTCCAACTCTGTGCGACCCCATAGACGGCAGCCCACCAGGCTCTCCCGTCCTCGGGACTCTCCAGGCAAGAACACTGGAGTGGGTTGCCATTTCCCTCTCCATGCAGGAAAGTGAAANGCTGCTGCTAAGTCGCTTCAGTTGTGTCCAACTCTGTGCGACCCCATAGACGGCAGCCCACCAGGCTCTCCCGTCCTCGGGACTCTCCAGGCAAGAACACTGGAGTGGGTTGCCATTTCCCTCTCCATGCAGGAAAGTGAAAAGTGGAAGTGAATTCGCTCAGTCACGTCCGACTCCTAGCGACCCCATGAACTGCAGCCTCCCAGGCTTCTCCATCCATAGGATTTTCCAGGCAAGACAGTCTCCTTAATAGTATCATACCAATGTTAATTTCTTAGTTTCAATATATATGGTGGTTTTATAAGACAAACATCAGAAGCTCAGTGAAAAAATATATGTCTCTGTTTTTTACTTATCTGTAAGTCTAAAATTATTTCAAAATAAAAAATATTGAAAAGAAAAACTCCAGTAGATACCACCACAATGAGGGATGAAATATGAGGATGAAGATATGAAGGTAAGGTAATGAAGTAAAGTATGTTGAGTTCACGTGGCTAGCAAGTTTAACAGATGACGTGGCAATCCAGTTATCTGGATTATAAAGTATGTACCTGTAAACTATTATATACCACCTCTCAGTAACATAGATATACACTGATACATACTGATAACATAGAAGATTTTAACCTCCCACCCCAGGGTCTAACTCAATGGTTAAAAAAAATGTTTACCTTTATAATTTATTATTTTTATTATGTTAATAATGCATATTGGCCTAAGAGGTCTAGCTCAAAGACATCTAACTATGTAAAATTGCACCCTTTACCACCACTCTTTTCTCCCGACATTTTTTCCTCTAAAACTCATCTGAAATACACTCAATAAACTCAATGGACACACACATACATATTCATTAATTTCATTTTGCTTCATCTCCATGCTTTAGAATATTAGCTCTATGAATGCAGGAATTTTTGTCTACTTTTGTGTTTGGTTTTTTTTTTTGTCTACTTTATCCCTAGTTTCTTCAGCACAGTAAGCAATCAAATTCCTAAATAAATGAATGAATGAAAGAAGAATCCCCACTTTCACAGGAAAGGATGGATTCCAACAGGGATAGCCAGGGAGAACTTTACCGAGGAGAAGTTATTTAAGCAAAGATCTAAAGGAAGTCAGGGAGCAAGCCATCCATGTAACTGGAGAAAGAGAATCTGAATCAGGAAAAGCAAATTAAAAAATCCTGTATCAGCAGGCTGCCTTGCTTGTTCCAGAGCAGCATGGGAGGCCAGAGCAGTTAGGGCAGACAAGAGCAGGCAGGAGAGGTGGTGAGAGATGCAGTGAGAAAAACTGGGAGCTGCAGACACACAGGAGCTGCTGGATTGCGAAGACTACTATGGATGAGATGGAAATCCAGTGGAGGACTGTGAGCAAAGGAGTGACATTATGTGACTTAAATTTGAACAAGATCACTTTGCCCGCTGTGTATAAATTCCAGTGAACAAAACGGAAGCAGGGAGACCAATTAGAAGCTTGTTCAAAAAACTGGCTAAAACATTGTGGTGCATGGACCAGTTTGGAAAGAGCAGTGGTAAAAAGTGTTGTAGATATGTATGTATCTACACAGTTTCCATGAATAGTTGGTGTTCAATAATCTGCCACAGTTTTCTACCATGTCCCATAGAAAAACTCTGAATTTCAAGGAAGTCTGGAATCTCTCTTCACTGTCTCTATCCTAAAATATGTGCTTCCCTGGTGGCTCAGACAGTAAAGAATTTGCCTGCAGTGCAGGAGACCCGGGCCTGATCCCTGGGTTGGGAAGACCCCCTGGAGAAGGCAATGGCTACTCACTTCAGTATTCTTCCCTGGAGAATTCCATGAAGAGGAGCCTGGCAGGCCACAGTCCATGGGGTCACTAAGAGTCAGACGGGACTGAGTGACTAACACTTTCACTTTTTCATCGTAGAATATGCCTTCTGCAGATATCTTCTTTAAGCAGTCATGAAATTCTCACTTTCTCAAGCAGATTCTGCAACAGTCTGGATTTGTGTGTACCTAATAGTGTTACTCAAACATCATTTAAAATACGAACCACAGGATGGCATCATTCTCACCATACCCTATGGGGCTCAGATTTTAAAACACAGTAGAAAACCAAATTTCTCCTGTATGAGAATGAAACTGGGAAGGAAATAAGGATGCAGAGCATCAGCTGTCTTATTTATTAATATACACCAATCAATAATTTAGTGACTTTTGGCCAGGAAGTACAGTTTGCCTTTTATAAAGGCTGTATAGGAATGATTGCATCAAAATATCCTGCTTCACTGAGATTTACCTGGGACAACTGTTTTGTTTTGAATTAGTTTTTGGAAAATTGCTAAATTTCAAACATTTTTTAGGAAGCATATTTTCAAACTAATGGTTGTGAGACTTGTACTCTTTACTCTGAGAAATTAGAGAGTCATCTTCTTTAAAAAATTATAGTCAAGGGACCAAAAAATACCTTCCTAGGATAGTTTAGAAGCTGCCCTATTGAGAGATTTAGAACTTTTTGACTTCATTACTTGAAAATTCTTTCAGAGTTTAAATGTTAAAGAAAATCTGATGAAATGTTATAGCTGAACCCTGCCTCCATCTTTTTTTTCTTATCTTATAGGAAACCACTGTAATTATTTTTTTATATAAGTCACAGCCAGTCCTACTAGTCAACAGGAAAGGGGGCTGTTTATATGGAGACAATTTGAGGGACTTTTTTCAAGGTCTGCTTCTACCTAAACTTTATTCCCAACAGTAGTCATTGCAGTTGTATCCTAATACAACTCGTTTGTGTATATGTGTGAACTGCTACCAATAAAATGTCTAAATCTTGACTAAGCTGGAGAAGCATGCTTATATTAGGTTAGCCAAAGATCTTATTGAAAACCCCAAATGAATTCCTTGGCCAACCCACCATATTAGCAGTTATTAACAGTTTTATTAATCATTTATAAGTATAAAGTTGAGGTCTATATAAGGGAAGAAAGATACCAGGAGTAGACGAAAATGTAAGAAAAAAATGGACAAGGAGAAGTGAATGTTCAGGACTCATGAAGAACATAGTGGTTCAGGGAGCAGTAGAATAAATTAGAATTATGGAGAGCAAAGTGAGTGAAATCATCATTGAGAGATTTTGGTAACACTTTAGGATAGTCCTCTACCACTTCCTTTAGGGCAGCTGAATTATTATACTCTTTAAGAGTTTTAGGAAATGGGAATTTATCTGCTCATCCTTCTCACATATCATTGAGCTATTTTTTAACCTCTTTATGCACAGCTATTATGCAACATTCATAGAGTACCCTAGAAAAGACCTTGAGGAAAAAAGGAAAGTTTTTGAAGGTTGATTTAAAAATGTATGCCAGTGGCTCAGTCGCTTATGTTAGAATTTATTGCTAAAAATAAGGGACACATCAAGGGTTATGCTAAGAGTAGAAAATAAAATATAATATTATTTATCTCTGAAATCAAATATTAACAAATAAAATACACAAATAAGTTAAACAACTCTTAATTTCTATAATAAAAACTTTTCTAACTAAATTAGTGATTCGATGGAAATTTTGAGCTTAATGTAATTTTCAATGTAACTTTTTCATTATGACTAACCATTACAAAAGGTTTATAATTATCTGAATACATATGAGTAGAAGTTTCACATTAGGAATACATTGCTGTTCGATTCAGTTTAGTGGCTCAGTCGTGTCTGACTTTTTGAGACCCCATGGACTTCACACGCTATGCCTCCCTGTCCATCACAGACTCCCGGAGTTTACCCAAACTCATGTCCGTTGAGTCGGTGATGCTATCCAACCATCTCATCCTCTGTCGTCCCTTTTTTCTCCAGCCCTCAAGCTTTTCCAGCATCAGGGTCTTTTCCCGAGTCAGCTCTTTGCTTCAGGTGATCAAAGTATTGGAGTCTCAGCTTCAAAATCAGTCCTTCCAATGAACACTCAANACCATCTCATCCTCTGTCGTCCCTTTTTTCTCCAGCCCTCAAGCTTTTCCAGCATCAGGGTCTTTTCCCGAGTCAGCTCTTTGCTTCAGGTGATCAAAGTATTGGAGTCTCAGCTTCAAAATCAGTCCTTCCAATGAACACTCAAGATTGATCTCCTTTAGGATGGACTGGTTGGATCTCCTTGCAGTCGAAGAGACTCCAAAGAGTCTTCTCCAACACTACAGTTCAAAAGCATCAATTCTTCTGCGCTCAGCTTTCTTCACAGTCCAACTCTCACATGCATACATGACCACTGAAAAAACCATAGCCTTAACTAGATGGACCTTTGTCGGCAAAGTAATGTCTCTGCTTTTGAACATACTGTCTAGGTNAGATTTCTCAAGAGGCAGGTTAGGTGGTCTGGTATTCCCATCTCTTTCAGAATTTTCCACAGTTTATAGATTAACATAAACATTTGCTTTTAATTTACAGATATAGAAGATTTTCAAGTAAAATGAACAGCTCTGATTGCCAACAAATAGGCTGAATTTTAAAGACAAAATAGCTAAAATAACTAGATTATTGAACTAGTTTTCTCAGGTGTGTTTATCTAGTAACAATAGAATATCCACATGCCTTGAATAATTTACTGTTAAATATTTCATCAGCTAAACCAACCATAAAACTGCTCCTTTACTTACTGTCAAATGACAACATTGATTTATAATGACATATGAATTCAACTGGGGAGATAATTACTCCTAGGAATAAATATGCTTTGACCTGCATGAGCAAAATAAAATTTTAAATTTTAAATGAAAAATATTTTTATTTTACCATATTAACTTTCCATTGTGAAGCCTTATCTAGCTGGAAAAAGTGTCCTATGTATAACGGGTTTCAAGCTTGTGTAGAAAAATAATTTTGGAAGAGGACAGATAAATGCATACTAACTCATATGAATTTTACTTATTGTTCTTTACTTTTCAATTTTTAGTAAGATTTATAAAAATATCTTATGTAATTCTGGCAGACAGTTCAGATCCAGTGCTAGTTTCATGAGCATCCCTCTGTACTGTCCCAGAGGACTCTGTGTTTAGAAACTGGCTTAGTCAATGCTTCCTTGTCATCCATTTTGAAATTCTTTTAACATCTCAACAAGATGCCTCATATTTTCTGCTTGCACTGGGCCATGCAAATTATGTAGCCAGTACTGATTGATCTGATGTTCATTGCATCTGTGATTATACTATTGCCTGGATTAATATTGCAACAATTTAAATAATTGCAATCAGTTTAAAGTATTAGTATTGCAATCAATTTAAATACTGTGAAAAACCACCTATTAGGTGTTTTGTGAGTCCCTTTTCTAGAAGACCTGCTCATTGAAGCCTGGGTGCTATAAATCACACTGCTGCTTTGCAACTCTGACCAAGGCTAGAAGTTCTCTTCTCTCATTTTCCTAGATTTGACTCTTTCAGCTCTTCCTGGGATTAGATGTGATATCTCAGGAACAGTCTAATTAATTCTCTTTTACCTTAACCAACCCCATGCAGATGTCAGTTACATTCAACCAAATGAGATTTAAACAATAAATCATTAAATAGGAATTTGATTAAAATAAATCATGAAAACTCATTAAACACAATATCATGCAAAACTGAGAATGAGTTATGAATAATGTCAGAAAAGACACAAGGTATCAGGATTTTTTTTTAACAATTTACAAAACAATATGTTGTGCAACATCTCCTTTTATCGTTGAATTTTTAAAACAAATGTAAATCTGAATAGATTTTAGAAGATATACTTTCAGCTGTTAGCAGAAATGGTTACAGGAGGTGGATATATATATATATATATATATATATGAGATAGGGACTGGCTATAGAGGAATTCCTAAATCTATTTGACAAATATTGGTTTACCCCAAATTATTTAAATAGTCTTACCAAAATCTTTCTTTAATTAGAGAAAATTTAAGAATGATATTTCTAACAAAATAAATGCTTACATTAATATGACTTCTCTGGTTGAAGGAGTTAATCCACATTTTGAAAAATATTTGGTCATTTTCCAAATAGATATTTTAAACTGTGATTTAGTAGAGTTAGTGAGCTATTGTGATCATCTAAACAAAGTTATATCTCAAAATACAATGATGGTCTAACAAATAAGATTCATGAATTCTGCCATTTGAAATGATCTTGTAGTAATAAGTTAACTATTTACCTAAGAAAGTACCATGAGTGATCAAGGTACTGCCCATATCAGCATGCACATTTTGTTATGAAAGGTGAAGAGTTAGTCATTTAGTTGGTCTAACTCTTTGTGAGTCCATGAACTGTAGCCCACTAGGCTCCTCTGTCCGGAATTCTCTGACTAAGAATACTGTAGTGGGTAGAGCATGTTGTTATACTGTAAACATTTTTACTAATTTGTCCATAAAATGGCAACTGCTCCAAATTTTAGAGTATTGTCATCATCATTTGGAAAAAGACCCTGATGCTGGGAAAGATTGAGGGCAGGAGGAGGAAAACGGGGAAACAGAGAGAGAATTATGGGCCACACCTTGTTGAATATTGTGTTGATGAAGATTTAAGACCTAAATACTAGATGAGGGAACATATTTTTCTCAAAAANCCTGATGCTGGGAAAGATTGAGGGCAGGAGGAGGAAAACGGGGAAACAGAGAGAGAATTATGGGCCACACCTTGTTGAATATTGTGTTGATGAAGATTTAAGACCTAAATACTAGATGAGGGAACATATTTTTCTCAAAAAATTCACACCATTTGCCAAGAAAGCAAAGAGATATCCTCTGTGATGATATCCTTTTCACATGTGCATAGCACAAGTTTTTGAATCATCTGTCCAGAAATGATTGTATCTCTATTCTTACTCATTTTTATGTCTAACAATTAAAATACTCCAAGTACATGCAAAAATTTTTGCATGTTTCAATATTTTTATGTAGTTTTTCTCATATCTCAGAGCTAACCTCTTATTGGACCAAAAAACAGTTCTTGATTCTTTCCCCATGATTGAAAATCAAATCATCCCAGGTTATTTAAATGGGTATTCTAACCTTCATAGGCTTTTCTGTTAAGGTTCATCAAGATTTTTCATTGTCCTTAGCTGAGAGCTCTCATGTAATAAATCCTTTTATAATGCATACCTTCTTTTACATAAAATTAAAGCCCCTACAACAACCTGCAGCAATTCTACCAAAGAGATATTCCTTAATAGTTCTTCATAAAGTTTGTCAATTATAAATCCCATTGCAATTGTCTATCAAATTATACCATGTGTTATTAAGCTAAAGAATTTAAGACTTAATCAAGGTAAAAGAATTATTTCAACTTCATGGCTGAGGTTGTTTTAAACAGCTTTTCTGTAATTATGTGGGCTAAGGGAACTCAGCCACAGTCAGTCCTCCTACATGTGTGTGTGGTAATAAATTCCCATATTAAGAAGAAGCATTTCTGTCTAGGCATGGGAAACTAAGGTTTGAAAATTGTCAATCAATCACATTTTTTCACATTAAAATAGTCACCAAATTGCCAAAGTTAAACGAGTCCAAAGTCTAAAACATCACTGCCATTAAATCCCCCTTTTGGCTGGGTGCTACAATATATTATGTTGTCAGCAATGAACCAAAAGGATGAGGTTATAAATATTCAGCCAGATAAATACAAAGAGAAAATATTTCCTGTTGACTGGCACTTATACAAATAAGTACGAGAGAGAAAAAAGATACGAAAAGAGCTGCTGCTGCTAAGTCGCTTCAGTCGTATCCAACTCTGAGATCCCATAGACAGCAGGCCACCAGGCCCCCCCATCCCTGGAATTCTCCAGGCAATAACACTGGAGTGGGTTGCCATTTCCTTCTCCAGTGCATGAAAGTGGAAAGTGAAAGTGAAGTTGCTCAGTCATGTCCGACTCTTAGAGACCCCGTGGACTGCAGCCCACCAGGCTCTGCTGTCCATGGGATTTTCCAGGCAAGAGTACTGGAGTGGGTTGCCATTGCCTTCTCTGATGAAAAGAACACGTGAGAAAAAAGATGAGTAGTTATGGAATCACATGACTCAAAACTCTCTTCAAAAGAATGTGCTGCAAGGTGGCTACCCGCTGACAGGATAGCTTCCAGGAGCCATTTTCTTACTTTCATCAGCTCAAACTAACAAGGCCACATGTACACTGGATGGTTCCTGGCCACTAACTGGGAACAACACTGGTATAGAGCAGGCCTGCTTCTGCCTGTACCCAGACTTCTCTAATGGGCAACCAGTGCTCAAAGACAGGCCCGAGCAAGACTTTCTTAGGCTCCACCACAGTAGAAAGTTCCTCATTCCCAATTTGTCCTTCTCTTCCTCCTGTCATTTGTGTCCAATGTCAAGTATCAGTGACACATCCATCTGAGGGGTCTCCCATTGCTCCCTCCACTATTTATCTTTTACATGCATTTCTCCCATAAACCATTTGCATATCTAGATCCAACTTGGTATCTGCTTTTCAGAGGCTCAAGGTGACAAAGTAAGGTCAATGAAAGAAAATGTCCAGTTTTTTCCTTGAAGAAAAATGAGTATCTATATTAACTATTTTTACTCCTTGCCACTTAAAGATAACAAGCAAGATCTCTAATTTGAAGAAATGTTTTACTTTACTGAATAAATTAAAGAACTTTTTTTGGAGTTTCTTCCCTGCACCCTCCTTCCCTCCTTCCTTCATTTCAGTTTTTCAACAAAAACTGAAAAGGAAAACTCAGCAAGGAAATTTTATACAAAAAATTTATTTTCTTTATTGTAGATTTTAAAACTTGCAAATACTTTTCTGTGGTATTCTTTGTAATGTCACTTAGAGTGGTTTTTTCAATTAATTATTTTAATTGAAGGCTAAGTACTTTATAATAATATGGTTTTTGCCATACATTGACATGAACCAGCTATGGGTGTACATGTGTTCCCCATTCCAAACCCTCCTCCCAGCTTCCTTTCCATCCCATTCCACTGGTTGTCCCAGTGCACCGGCTTTGAGTACCCTGTTTTGTGCATCGAACTTGGACTGGTCATCTATTTCACATATGGTAATACACGTTTCAATGTTATTCTCTCAAATTATCCCACCCTCACCTTCTCCCACAGAGTCCAAAAGTCTGTTCTTTATATCTGTGTCTCGTTTGCTGTCTCATGTATAGGTCATCATTACTATCTTTCTAAATTCCGTATATATGCGTTAATATACTGTATTGGTATTTTTCTGACTTTCTTCACTCTGTATAATAGGCTCCAGTTTCATCCACCTCATTAGAGTTGATTTGAATGCATTCTTTTTAATAGCTGAGCAATATTCCATTGTGTGCATGTACCACAACTTTCTTATCGATTCGTCTGCCGATGGACATGTAGGTTGCTTCCATGTCCTAGCTATTGTAAACAGGGCTGCAGTGAACATTGGGGTACGTGTGTCTTTTTTAAATTCTTGCTTCCTCAGTGTGTATGCCCAGCAGTGGGATTGCTGGGTAGTATGGCTATTCTATTTTCAGTTTTTTAAGGAATCTCCACACTGTTCTCCATAGTGGCTGTAATAATTGGCATTTCCATCAACAGTGTAGGAGAATTCCCTTTTCTCCAGACCCTCTCCAGCATTTATTGTTTGTAGACATTTTGATAGCAGCCATTCTGACCTGCATGAGATGATACCTCATTGTAGTTTTTATTGCATTTCTCTGATAATGAGTGACGTTGAGCATCTTTTCATGTGTTTGTTAGCCATTTGTATGTCTTTGGAGAAATGTCTGTTTAGTTATTTGACCCATTTTTTGATTGGGTCATTTATTCTTCTGGTATTGAGCTGCATGAGCTATTTATTTTTGAGATTAATTATTTGTCAGTTGCTTCATTTGCTATTATTTTCTCAAACTCTGAAGGCTCTCTTTTCACCTTGCTTATAGTTTCTCTCATTGTGCAGAAGCTTTTAAGTTAATTAGGTCCCGTTTGTTTATTTTTGCTTTTATTTCCATAATTCTTGGAGGTGGGTCATAGAGGATCTTGCTGTGATTTATGTCAGAGAGTGTTTTGCCTATGTTTTCCTCTAGGAGTTTTATAGTTTCTGGTCTTACATTTAGATGGTAATTCATTTTCAGTTTATTTTTGTCTATGGTATTAAAAAGTGTTCCAGTTTCATTCTTTTACAGACCAATTCTCCCAGCACCACTGGGTAAAGAGATTGTCTTTTCTCCATTGTATATTTTAGCCTCCTTTGTCAAAGATAGGGTGTCCATAGGTGCATGGATTTATCTCTTGGCTTTCTATTTTTTTCCATTGATCTATATTTCTGTCTTTGTGTAAGTACCATACTGTCTTGATGACTGTTGCTTTGTAGTATAGTCTGAAGTCAGGGAGGTTGATTCCTCCAGTTCCATTCTTCTTTCTCAAGATTGCTTTGGCTATTCGAGGTTTTTTGTATTTCCATACAAATTGTGAAATTATTTGTTCTAGTTCTGTGAAAAATACCGTTGGTAGCTTGATTGTATTGAACCTATAGATTGCTTTGGGTGGTACTCATTTTTTTCTTCTGATTCATGAACATGGTTTATTGCTCCATCTACTTCTGTCATCTTTGATTTCTTTCATCAGTATTTTGTAGTTTTCTATACATAGGTCTTTTGTTTCCTTCAGTTCAGTTCAGTTCAGTTGCTCAGTTGTTTCCGACTCTTTGCGACCCCATGAATCGCAGCACGCCAGGCCTCCCTGTCCATCACCAACTCCCAGAGTTCACTCAGACTCACGTCCATTGAGTCAGTGATGCTGACTCGTTTCTTTAGGTGGACTTATTCCTAAATATTTTATTCTTTTGTTGCAATGGTGAATGGGATTGTTTCCTTAATTTCTCTTTCTGTTTTCTCATTGTTAGTGTATAGGAATGCAAGGGATTTCTGTATATTGATTTTATATCCTGAAACCTTACTATATTCACTGTTTAGATCTAGAAATTTTCTGGTGGTGTCTTTAGGGTTTTCTATGTAGAGGATCATGTCATCTGCAAAGAGTGAGAGTTTTACTTCTTCTTTTCCAATCTGGATTCCTCTTATTTCTTTCTCTTCTCTGATTGCTGTGGCTAAAGCTTCCAAAACTATGTTGAATAGTAGTGGTGAGAGTGGGCACCCTTGTCTTGTTTCTGACTTTAGGGGAAATGCTTTCAATTTTTCACCATTGAGGATAATTTGCTGTGGGTTTATCATATATGGTTTTTATTATGTTGAGGTATGTTGCTTCTATGCCTGCTTTCTGGTGAGTTTTTATCATAAATCAGTGTTGAATTTTGTCAAAGGCTTTCTCTGCATCTATTGAGATAATCATATGGCTTTTATCTATCATTTTGTTAATGTGGTGTATCATATTGATTTGTGAATATTGAAGAATCCTTGCATCCCTGGGATAAAGCCCATTTGGTCCTGATGTATGATCTTTTAAATATGTTATCAGATTCTGTTTGCTAGAATTTTGTTGAGGAATTTGGCATCTATATCAGTGATATTGACCTGTAATTTTGTTTTTGTTTTTTCCTGGCATCTTTGTCTGGTTTTGTTACTAGAGTGATGGTGGCCTCATCGAATGAGTTTGGGAGTTTCCCTTCTTCTGAAATTTTCTGGAAGAGTTTGAGTAGGACAGGTGTTAGCTCTTCTTTAAATTTGGGGTAGAATTCACCTGTGAAGCCATCTGGTTCCTTGGCTTCTGTCTGTTGGAAGATTTTTTTATTATAGTTTTGATTTCTGTGCTTGTGATGAGTCTGTTAAGATTTTCTATTTCTTCCTGGTTCAGTCTTAGAAGGTTATGCTTTTCTAAGAATTTGTCCATTTCTTCCAATTGTCCATTTTATTGGTGTATAATTCCTGATAGTAATCTCTTATGATCCTTTGTATTTCTGTGTTGTCTGTTGTGATTTCTCCATTTTCATTTATAATTTTGTTGATTTGATTCTTCTCCCTTTTTTTCTTGATGAGTCTGGCTAATGGTTTCTCTATTTTATTTTCTCAAAGAACCAGATTTTAGTTTTGTTGATTTTTGATATAGTCTCCTTTGTTTCTCTTTCATTTATTTCTGCCCTAATTTTTATGACTTCTTTCCTTCTACTAACCCTGGAGTTCTCATTTCTTCTTTTTCTAGTTGCTTGAGGTGTACAGTTAGGCTATTTATTTGATTTTTCACTTGTTTTTTGAGGTAAGCTTGTATTGCTAGGAACTTTCCTCTTAGCACTGATTTTACTGAATCCCACTGGTTTGGGGTTGTTGTGTTTTCATTTTTGTTTGTTTCTATGCATATCTTGGTTTCCTTTGTGATTTCTTCCATGATTTATTGATTCAGAAACATGTTGTTTAGCCTCCATATGTTTGTACTTTTAATAGCTTTTTTTCCCCTGTAGTTGACATCTAATCTTATCACATTGTGATCAGAAAAGATGCTTGATTTCAATTTTTTTGAATTTACTGAGGCTAGATTTATGGCCCAAGATGTGATGTATCCTGGAGAATGTTCCGTGTGTGCTTGAGAAAAAGGTGAAATTCATTGTTTGGGAGTGAAATGTCCTAAAGATATTAATTAGGTCCACCTGGTCCATTGTATCATTTAAAGTTTGTGTTTCCTTGCTAATATTCTGTTTGATTGATCTATCCATAGATGTGAGTGGGATATTAAAGTCTCCCACTATTATTGTGTTGTTGTTAATTTCCCCTTTCATACTTGTTAGCATTTGTCTTACATATTGTGGTGCTCCTATGTTTGGTGCATATGTAATTGTTATATCTTCTCTTGGATTGATCCTTTGATCTTTATGAAGTGTTCTTTGTCTCTCTTCAAGGCCTGTATTTCAAAGTCTATTTTATCTGATATGAGTACTGCTACTCCTGTTTTCTTTTGATCCCCATTTGCATGAAATTTTTTTTTTCCAGCCTTTCACCTTCAGTCTGTATGTGTCCTTTGGTGTGAGGTGGGTCTCTTGTAGACAGCATATATAGGGATCTTGCTTGTGTATCCATCCAGCCAATCTTTGTCTTTTGCTTGGGGCATTCAACCCATTCACATTTAAGGTAATTACTGATATGTATGACGCTGTTTCCATTTACTTTGTTGTTTTGGGTTTGAGTTTATAAACGTTTTCTGTGTTTCCTGTCTAGAGTAGATTCTTTAGCATTTGTTGAAGAGCTGATTTGGTGGTGATGAATTCTCTGAGCTTTTGCTTGTC
This sequence comes from Neotragus pygmaeus, assembly GCA_006410875.1. NCBI lineage: Eukaryota > Metazoa > Chordata > Mammalia > Artiodactyla > Bovidae > Neotragus > Neotragus pygmaeus. The sequence goes on from SJYV01011762.1 coordinate 84,025, forward strand.
TGCAAAGCTTTTGATTTATCTTGCATATTTGAATGAGATCCTTGTTGGGTATAGTAATCTGGGTTGTAGGTTTTCCTCTTTCATCACTTTAAGTATATCCTGCATTCCCTTCTGGCCTGAAGAGTTTCTATTGAAAGATCAGCGGTTATCCTTATGAGAATCCCCTCGTATGTTATTTGTTGCTTTTCCCCTGCTGCTTTTAATTTGCTCTTTGTGTTTGATGTTCATTAGTTTGATTAATATGTGTCTTGGGGTGTTTTGTCTTAGGTTTATCCTGTTTGGGAGTCTCTGGGTTTCTTGGACTTGGGTGGCTATTTCCTTCCCCATTTTAGGGAAGTTTCCAACTATTATCTCTTCAAGTATTTTCTCATGCCCTTTCTTTTTTTCTTCTTCTGAGATTCCTATGATTTGAATGTTGGGGTGTTTAACATTGTCCCAGAGGTCTCTGAAGTTGTTTTAATTCTTTTAAAACATTTCTGTTAATTCTTTTTTCTTTCTTTCTCTCTGCTTCATTTATTTCCACTATTCTATCTTCCACCTCACTTATCCTATCTTCTGCCTCAGTTATTCTACTGTTGGTTCCCCCCAGAGTGCTTTTGATTGCAGTTATAACATTATTCATTATTAATTGACTCTTCTTTATCTCTTCCAGGTCCTTGTCAAACATTTCTTGCATCTTCTCAAACCTTGTCTCCAGGATATCTATCTGTAACTCCATTTTGTTTTTAAGATTTTGGATCATCTTTACTGTCACTATTCTGAATTCTTTTTTTAGGTAGACTCCCCATCTCCTCCTTTTTTGGTCGGTTTAGTGGGCATTTATCATATTCCTTTACCTGCTGATTATTTCTCTGCCCTTTCATTTTGTTTAGATTGCTGTGTTTGGGGTGCTCTTTCTGTAGGCTGGAAGTTTGTGGTTTGTCTTTATTGTGGAGCCTACTCCCTGTGGGTGGGTTTGGACTAGTCTGGCTTGCCAAGGCTTCCTGGTTAGAGAAGACTGTGTCTGTGTTCCAGTGGGTGTAGCTGGATCTCTTCTCTCTGGAGTGCAATGAAATGTCCAGCAGTGAGTTTTGGGGTATCTATGGGTCTGGTGTGACTTTGGGCAGCCTGTCTTTTAATGCTCAGAGCTGTGTTCCTGCTTTGTTGGAGGAATAGCATGGTATGTCTTGCTATGGAACTTGTTGGCTTTTGGGTGGAGCTTGGTCTCAGTGTAGGTATGGAGGCTTTTGGATGAGCTCTCGTCTATTAATATTCCCTAGAATCAGGAGTTCTCTGGTGTTCTCAAGTTTTGGAGTTAAGCCTTCTGTCTCTGGCTTTCAGTCTTATTCTTACAGTAGCCTCAAGGCTTCTCCATCCATACAGCACAGGTGATAAAACATCTAGGTTAATGGTAAAACAATTTTCCATAGTGAGAGACAGCCAGAAAGGTTCACAGAGTTACATGGAGAGGAAAAGAGTGAGGAGGGAGATAGAGACCAGGAGGAGAAGATGGGAAGTCAAAAGGGAAGAGAGAGATCAAGCCAGTAATCACACCCTTAAGTGAAAATGGATAATGAATATTAGATTCTGACAGGTACAAAGTTGATAACAAATACCAAAAAGCAGATTTAAAAAATCTATAGTAGAGGTTAGACTCTCAAAAAAACAATATTGAAAATACAAAATAAATCACAAAAATTATAAAAGATATAGACATGAAATTTCCTTTAAAAATAGGGTCTTGTTTTTCAAGGTAATAGTAGTTTATAAAAATGAAAATTAAAGGAGCAATAAAAAATTTAAATTAAAAAAAATTAAAAAGTAATAATAGTAAAAAATATATCCAGGAATTTATCTGGAGCTCTTGTGGGCAGTGTAGAGTCGGTTGAATTTCAGATAGATCCTTGTTCCAGCTTGTTCTTGTTCTCAAGGTCTAGAGGACCCCTCCAATGCTTAATGTTAACTACAGGGTTTTAATCTGTTGTGTCTGTCACTTCCAGAGCGGTTCCCTCTTTATTTTGGCTTCCTCTGTTTGCAAGTCTCTCCAGTGTCTAATTTCCGCCCTAACACAAGGAGGCGATGATGGTCACTTATTTAGGTTCACTTGTTCAGTTGGCCACCTCAGCGAAGAGCTGACTCATTGGAAAAGACTGTGATGCTGGGAGGGATTGGGGGCAGGAGGAGAAGGGGACGACCGAGGATGAGATGGCTGGATGGCATCACTGACTCGATGGACATGAATCTGAGTGAACTCTGGAAGTTGATGATGGACAGGGAGGCCTGGCGTGCTGCGATTCATGGGGTCGCAAGGAGTTGGACACGACTGAGCGACTGAACTGAACTGAACTGAAACTCTTTAGACAGAGCAAAGGGTAAGTTTCCTTAATAATCACTCTCTTTATTTACAATTATGTTCTCTCCATTGTTGGACTTACTTTTTGACATACAGTACTACCCACTTGAGCAAATTTTTAAGATTTAAGAAAGTCTGAACATGGTGGGCTTCCCAGGTAGCTCAGTGGTAAAGAATCACCAGCCAAGTAGGAGATACAGGTTCAATCCCTGGGTCGGGAAGGTCCCCTGGAGAAGGAAATGGCAAGCTACTCTGGTATTCTTGCCTAGGAAATTCCATGGACAGAGGGGCCTGGTAGGTGATAGTATGTGGGGCTGCAAAGAGTTGGACATGACTTCGTGACTAAACCACATCACCACCACCACCTGAACATGGTAGGCACAACATCAACATCCTTAGGCATCTAAAAATATACTTATTTCCCTCATATATTAATGATAATTTGCATGGATAATAAATTCAAGTTTTTCCCTCACCCGTTTTTAGGATTTTGAAAACAGAATTCATTTTTCTCCTTTTATCCACTATTAAAGATGAAACGTCTGAAGTCCACTTATTCTTTTATCCCCATAAAAAACAAAAATTGTAGATGACATTCTATATTCTTAGGGTTGTAACACTTTCCAAGGGCCCATATAAGTGCTAGTTTTTTCTCAGTTATGTTACTCATTTCACAGAGATCCTTTCAATATGAAAACATATGCTTTTCTTCAAGGAAAGAAAAGTTTTCTTATTTTTTTGATTTTTCCCTACTTCTATCTTTTGTTCTGTTTCCATCTGTAACTCAAAAGGAAGGTGTGGAAAGATTTCATTCTCTTTAGAAAGGTAGGCAGCATTTTTTGACTCTACCTACCAGATTATTCAATTTGTCTATAGTCATTTAACTTCTAATAGCTATCCCTTTAATGGATTTTTAAAACACTTTTTGCTCTATTTTTAATATTCCCCAAACTTTTGCTTCTTCTCTGGTTGTTCCTTTTTTCAGAAGCCTGGTCTTGTTTTTAGAATCAGCATCCTCTATAATCCCTCTGAGAACACTAATCAAAATTTCTTTCCTTTGTTCCCTAAATTATCTGTTCTCTTCCATGTCATTTGTTCTGATTATCTATATTTGGTCTTTCTATTTCATGCTGTTAATTTCCCAAATTGTGCTGATCCTTGGTTTTCTATACATGCTATTAGATAGCCAGCAAGGGTTTCCCTGCAATTGTGTAGTCTTCCTGTCTCATACAAAGGCATCTTTCTCAGTGGGAGGGCTAACGAAACTCAAATATGTTACTTTCAGACTTTGCTCTTTCTCTGCAGCACAAACCCTCCCAAATTCTCCCTTGACATTTCCCAAGATAGGCCTAACAAGTTCCTATGTGACTCTATCTGTAAGTACAGTGAAGATTAATTCATTTGATGCTTTCTCTTTCTAATGCTGTACACAAAAAGCTCTTAACTACTTGATTAAATCCTCACTATGTTCTTCTCTGTCTTCATTTTATAGTCATTGGAATATAAACACTTGTATTTTTCTTCTTATTTTCTCAATTTTCCCCCAATGCTTTGCTCAACAATCTGTACCCACTATCCTGAACTCATTGCCTACCTACATTCTGTTTCTCTGAACTAATGGATTTTCTCACCCTTCAAACGTTAGATTTCACCCAGCACTACTAGTCAACTGTGATCACTCACCAACCTTCACTATCTGCTCTCTGTGTTTTTCTGTTGTTTACTGTGATGATGGATCAAGTATCTGCCATTGATCAAAGGTGGAGGAAGAGAATTGTCTGTTAAGTGTGTAAATAGATCTCTGGTGTAGATGGAGGATCTATTCCCTTGGATCACCTACCTACAACCTGGGACCTTCTACTTGAGTAGCAATTTCTTATACACCTCATATCCCTCCAACAAGTTTTTTTTCCATGTCTTCATTTACTACTTTCCTTAGCTTCTCTATCAGCTTCTTTTGCATCTTAAATATCTTTTTGAATTCCAATCTATAATGGGAGCCAAACACCATTTTCTGCTGCTGTGTATTTTAGGCAGTAGATTTGTGGAGGAGAGCAGAAGGGAAACAAGAGAAGGTGGGAGGACTTTTTTGATTCTGGGTAACAGAGGCAATAATTTGCAAGCATTAAAACATTGATTTTGTTTTGCTCTGAAAGCATGTTCCCTTTCAACCTTCCAAAGGCAAGTTCTAATCGGATAGTGTATTATTTAAAAAGAAACAGATAGGGACCACCTAGAACAAAAAGGTCATTGGTCAGCTTTGAGTTCTGAGGCTGAATTTCTCTATAGCTTTAGTTTGATAGTGGCTAGCAATGACAAAAAATACTTATAGGCCAGTCTCTAAATTACTTTAATATTAAAAATGTTATATTCAAGCCTGGATAATTCAGGTTTTATTCCATAGTGCTCTAATATGGCTATAACTCATGTGATGGCTGATCCAGGAGGTCTAGCTTCTAGGACACTAGCAGGATATCACACAAAGGAAATAAAAACAAAAACAAAAACCACCTCCTTCCCTCTTGAGGGGTCATGAAGAAGAAGAGTCAAGTAGGAAAAATAAGGAATTATAGATTGGGATTTCCAAGCTGAGATCAAATTAACTATAAGAAAACCTGGACACATCCATAATAATTAATGGTGTGTTTCTTTAAGAGAAGAGTCAGAGGTCTGCAGACAACCTCCAGCACAGCCCCTGACTTTCTGCATATTTTCAGCGTTAATAATCATGCCATGTGCAGAAAAGGCATGGGAGAAGTAGCCAAAAAAAGTCTTTAAAAGCCAAATAAAATTACAGTAAGGCAGTGCTCTTGGACTTCTGTGATGTGTACAAGGAAACTAGAAGTTCCAACATGGAACTTTGTGAAGAAATTTGTGAGGACCAACAGGTAAGCATGGGCCTGAATGGACTGTGAACAAAGAAGCCAATTTATTTAAGGAGGCAAACAGTTAGGACTACGGCTCTCAACATCTGAGGCTAGGACACTGAAACTTGAGATTGCTCCTACTTTAACTGCAGCAGACATCTCAGTAGATTCAAAAGACCCCAACATTAATTCAGTAACTTCCTTTACTCTCCTTCATTAGACGGTTACATAAACTCCTACCATATATTCATTTGCATCATCTAGAAAGGAGCACAGGGGAGTTTAAAGACTGAGAACACACCTGGGATATTCAAGCAGAGGGTGAATTACCTGAAAAGTTCATTTAAATTATTAAATATATATTATCATGCATTTATTTAATACATGTATTGGGAACCTACTGTGTATTCAGTAAGTATATTAGACCCAGCGATGGAACCCTGGTCTCCGGCACTGCAGGCAGATCCATTACCGTCTGAACTACCACGGAAGCCCATATATGAAATAGATTGAGCCGGGGAATGGGTGGGAATTCTCCATTCTTACAAAGCTTTCATTCTACTGAAATGATTGGTTCACACTAACTTTGCCAGGATTAAACCAAATATATTTTCCCTGAGAACTGTAGTTTGTGTGTGTGTGTGTGTGTGTGTGTGTGTGTGTGTTTTCCATTGTAAGGTCTTTAGTAGTTTCCTGACACCCTTGGCACTTTTGTGCACTTTGTAGGTCTCAAAGACAATGTGTGTGTGTGTATGCTCACTTACTGAATTGTATCCAGCTCTTTGTAACTCCGTGGACTGTAGCCTGCCAGGCTCCTCTATCCTTGGGATTTCCCAGATAAGAATACTAGAGTGGGTAGCTATTTCATTCTCTAGGGGATCTTCTTGACTCAGGAATCGAACCCATGTCTCCTACATTGCAGGAGATTCTTTACCACTGAGCCACCTGGGAAGCCTCCCCAAAGGCAATGTAGGGTCCTGTATATGTGAGCTAACACAAAGATCAGGTTGTCAAATCCAGCTGACACAAGAGTCAGATATTTTATCCAGGGTCAAGTTTTACTAATAATGTCAAGAATACAAGTAATCGGGACCAGATGAAGAAGGGAGAAGTCTAGACACACTAGGTCACAGGTCTCTTCTTCACACATCAGTCACACAACTGGGCTTTGTGGCCCAGAATAACACATGAGGTCTTTAATAAGATGCACATGTCAACCTTTCATATGATGACCCTTATACGCACCATAGGTTATCAAACAGCTCCAAATATCTGTAAACCCAGATATTTTCACAGCCTACAAGGACACTGTTTGAAGTCATATTTCAAAAATCCATAGATTCAATATTTGTTTACCATAAGCAATCTTAAACCAAGGAACATCTGCTAATAGAATTCAATAGATAAAATTCTACTGCTGGTAAATACTGGTTTATTTTCTAGCAGGTGTACTATTAGCATGTTTACAAGATTAGACCAGGTACCTGCTTGTTTTCTTTGCCAGGAGCATCCCCAGCCTCCATTACTAAAGGCTAGAAAGGGATCCCAGGCCAGGGATTTAACTCCATTCTTTTCAATATGCCAAATAAGCTTTGAGGAACCATTGCCACAGACTCAGACTCATCTAGTTACCCACTTTCTTCTGCCACCTTCCTGTCTGTACGGATGGGGCATTTTGACATGGCTGATGTGAAGAGTAGATATTTCCTAAGAACCGATAACTCCGTCACACTGTGCTCCCTCAGTTAAATTTGGGCACCTCCACACCACCCAACTGGAGGTGTATAGGAGGCAGAGGATGAGGAAGGATGGGAGCTTTGGCTTCTGATATCTTTGCTCTTCCTCAATCTCTCTTTTAATTCCCAACATCCCACCAAAACTTAAGACTGACTTTCCTCTCCTTATTCTTTATGTAAAAATTGATGCTTTCAGTTCAGTTCAGTCACTCAGTTATGTCCGACTCTTTGTGACTCCATGAACTGCAGCATGCCAGGCCTCCCTGTCTATCACCAACTCCAATAGTCCACCCAAACTCATGTCCATTGACTCGGCGATGCCATCCAACCATCTCATCCTCTGTCGTCCCCTTCTCCTCCTGCCCTCAAACTTTCCCAGCATCAGGGTCTTTTCAAGTGAGTAAGCTCTTCGCATGAGGTGGCCAAAGTACTAGAGTTTCAGCTTCAACATCAATCTTTACAATGAACACCCAGGACTGATCTCCTTCAGAATGGACTGGTTGGATCTCCTTGCAGTCCAAGGGACTTTCAAGAGTCTTCTCCAACACCACATTTCAAAAGCATCAATTCTTCAACGCTCAGCTTTCTTTGTAGTCCAAATCTCACATCCATATATGACCACTGGAAATACCAGAGCCTTAACTAGATGGACCTTTGTTGGCAAAGCAATGTGTCTGCTTTTTAATATGCTGTCTAGGTTGGTCATAACTTTCCTTCCAAGAAGTAGTGTCTTTTAATTTCATGACTGCAGTCACCATCTGCAGTGATTTTGGAGCCCCCCAAAATAAAGTCAGCCACTGTTTCCACTGTCTCCCCTTCTATGTGATTGGGAAGTGATGAAACCAGATGCCATGATCTAATGTATTCTTAATACATTAAAACAGAGCTAAAGGGATTTATTGATTTTTAAAATTTCATGACAAAACATGGTTTTCTTATAATCTTTAAGAGTCAAGAAATTCATCCTATGATTAAAATTTAATTCAAGGCCTGGTTTAGCAACTCAATGATGTAAGGATCACTATGCTAGGACTCTCTAACTTTGCCCTCTTTTCCTTCTCCTCATAGCAAATGGATGAATGCTTGAGCTCCAGATAGCACATCGGGGCTCTAGGTGTAAACAGTGATAAAAAGAGACACACCAGTCCTGTTTTCCCATTTCACAAGAAAGGGAGCAGTATGCTGATTCTATCTCATAAACCTGAAATATGTCATACAGTAGAGACAAGCAAGAAAAATAAGTATTTTCCCTGGAATAAGAAATAGTGTTTCTCTTAACAAAATGATACTTCAGTAAGTAAACAAGACAGAGGAAACAATATTTCTGAAATTTTACTTTGCCACAGACCTAAAATATTCATTTCTACTACATCAAACATGTACACATATGCATATATACCAACACAATTTCTCACAAGTAAGCTATAGTCTTTGCATTTATATAATTTAGGTTTATTCAAATATCATTATACTGCTCTATATAAGTCATGTAGGTTATTCCTCTGGATTTTTCTCTCATAAATTATATAATCATACATGTCACAACTTTTTTTTTTTGGCAAGTTGAGTTCACCAGAAAACAAATTCTGACAAAGAACTGATCATGTTGGATGTTTATTACGGGTGACTCAGGCAGTGGCACCCCACTCCAGTACTCTTGCCTGGAAAATCCCATAGATGGAGGAGCCTAGAAGGCTGCCGTCTATGGGGTCACACAGAGTCGGACACGACTGAAGTGACTTAGCAGCAACAACAGACAGTAAAGAATTTGTTGTAATGCAGGAGACCCAGGTTTGATCTCTGGGTTGGGAAGATCCCCTGGAGAAGAGAGTGGCTACCCACTCCAGTATTCTTGCCTGAGAAATCCCATGAACAGAGGAGCCTGGTGGCTACAGTCCATGGGGTTGCCAAGAGTTGTACACAACTGAGCAACTAAGCACATTGGGATCAACATCTGCTGAAGAAAGGTGAGAGAAGCAGGGCTTGGCGGCCGCAGCCATAGTGGATCCCTTCAGGAAGGAGACTTGGTGCTCAGAATGTCCTCCAAAGTTGGTACTGAGTTCAGGAAAGACGACTGGCCCTTTGAACGGTCATAGTCACAATTCACTGAATGTGAGTGATGTGGTATTCAGCTGACAGAATCCCAGAAGGGCTGACAGTTGAAGGGTGCCTACTGACACTCACAACAGGAAAGACAACTAGTCTTTCTCAGCTGTGCTAAAGGGAAATCTGAGTGGTGCATTTTCTCTTTGAGATTTTAGTCAGACATGGTTTTCTAGAATACAGATACCAAAGAGGTATGTATATGTATGCTTAGTTGTTCAGTCATGTCTGGCTCTTTGCAACCCCATGGACTGTAGCCCACCAGGCTCCTTTGTGCATGGGGATTCTCCAGGCAAGAATATTGGAGTGGTTTGCCATGCCCTCCTCCAGGAGATCTTCCCAACCCAGGAATCGAACCTAGGTCTCCCACATTGCGGGCAGAAATTTTTACCATCTGAAGCACCAGGGAAGCCCACCAAAGAGGTAGAAGTGTGTATTTAATAATATTTTAACTATTCAGATAGCTAAATTCAATTAGTTGAGTAGATTTGAGTAGTTAAATTATTACTAAATACACACATTTAAAATGATCCCTGAAATAATCACTGTACTATTGAAATCTGTGAAGGACTTAATTCACTACAGTAGGCTACTTTTGTGCTTTAAACTCTGAAGCTGTAACTGTGCCTGTACATCCAAAAGCTGAACATGATGTCTTTAAATAAGAGGTCTATTTATCTATCTTAATACACCTGGTCATAAAATGTGTTAGCCATTCAAAGAAAAATTCTGTGTTTTTACACTTAATAATAACAAGAAATGTGTTTAGAATAAATTGCATTTACATTCATGGCATCCTCTACATAGAGTGGCTTGCTAAGTTATGACTCATTGGCACTGTCAAAAAATGATAAATGGAAAGAGAAGCTTTTTTTTATGTAACAGATATGCTTCTGGGTTGACACTATTATCATATCACTTATTTCTGTATGGAATTTCAGGTAATGTACTAATATTCTTTTACTATGCTTTTGAAGGATTCAATACTAATCTGTGTAGTTTTCATACCAACTTCATTTAGATAGCTCTACATGCATGTAAAATCAAAGTCATGTTTCATTACCTATGATGAGCACTAGACAAACTTTGCTGTTCTTAATGAAAACTTTATCTATTCAATTTGCTATTTTGATTAAGAACAAAGGTTAAGACGGTCATTATTTTCCCTAGGAAAGAAGAGTCATTGAAATACTTGGAAAAAAATACAAAATGTTTTACTTATTATTAAAAAATTACAGGTAAGAACAGAAAAAGACAATCAAATATTTGAATGTTCAAGTTGGATACCGGTGTTACAAAAAAAAATCTAAAATATAAGCTGTTTCTTTTGGGGATGGCAGCATGGATCAAGGAAGAACCAGAGTAGGGTGATTTCCTAACCCTTATGAGTTGTGGTCCCTCTACAAGCTGCTATCAAGGAGCTCCCTTCTACACTACAGACTGACATCCAGATAAGCAGCAGTGGAAATTGCTAAAGAAATTTTCACATATTACATTGAATGACTGATAATAATAAAAAAAATCCTTCTTATTTCTTATCAAAAGCCATAATATTAACTTCTAAACTAAGGTAAGGCACTAAATTATCTTTTTTTTATTTAAGGAAGCTTAAAATATTGAACTATATTTGATGCTATATTACAAACATCTTAAGAAGAAATGAATTGTGGTACAAATAATAAATGTAGATTACATGATTGGGAAACTTCATTTCCAAAATAATCTCTGAGAAAGAAATTGCTTTATATTTAAGTCCTTATACAGCCTCTCACTGTAGAAGAATTATATATATCTGTCTCTTATACACATCTAGACATCTCAGTAGATTCAAAAGACCCCAACATTAATTCAGTAACTTCCTTTACTCTCCTTCATTAGACGGTTACATAAACTCCTACCATATATTCATTTGCATCATCTAGAAAGGAGCACAGGGGAGTTTAAAGACTGAGAACACACCTGGGATATTCAAGCAGAGGGTGAATTACCTGAAAAGTTCATTTAAATTATTAAATATATATTATCATGCATTTATTTAATACATGTATTGGGAACCTACTGTGTATTCAGTAAGTATATTAGACCCAGCGATGGAACCCTGGTCTCCGGCACTGCAGGCAGATCCATTACCGTCTGAACTACCACGGAAGCCCATATATGAAATAGATTGAGCCGGGGAATGGGTGGGAATTCTCCATTCTTACAAAGCTTTCATTCTACTGAAATGATTGGTTCACACTAACTTTGCCAGGATTAAACCAAATATATTTTCCCTGAGAACTGTAGTTTGTGTGTGTGTGTGTGTGTGTGTGTGTGTGTGT
>SJYV01011762.1:95483-123970 GCA_006410875.1 Neotragus pygmaeus
AAACATCTTAAGAAGAAATGAATTGTGGTACAAATAATAAATGTAGATTACATGATTGGGAAACTTCATTTCCAAAATAATCTCTGAGAAAGAAATTGCTTTATATTTAAGTCCTTATACAGCCTCTCACTGTAGAAGAATTATATATATATATATATATATATATATATATATATATACAACTTTGAAGTACTACTTGAGAATGATACATAGCCTGCAATGACTTTTTGTTGTTTTTAGTTACTAAGTCATGTCCAATTCTTTTGTGCCCCCATAGACTCTAGCCTGTTAGGCTCCTCTGTCTGTGGGATTTCCCAGGCAAGAATATCAGAGTGGGTTGCTGTCTTCTTCCTCAGTGGATCTTCCAGAACCAGGAATTGAACCTACATCTCCCGCATTGAAGTCAAATTCTTTACTGCTGAGCCACCAGGGAAGCTGCAATGACCTTAGCTGATGTATTTTGAATGCTTATTGGGGACATCTGGTGGATTAAGAGAAAGAGGTTTTATCACAGATCAAGTAATTTTAAGAATTATGATCTCACATTGCAAGTGATGGATATTAAAAAGTCCTTTTAAAGATCCTTTCTAAAGCCATGTATTAAGTAATATCTTCTAGAAGTATCAATATGTACTTGCAGGAAACAATGCTAAAACCAAAACCCAAGCTTCCCTAAAGTTATATGAATAAGTAATTGGGTTGGTATAAAATTTCCAATAATTATCATTCTATGCTGACTCAAAATGTGCTCAATTTAAACAATTTAGGCAGCCAGAAGTACAGGCAGTAGGTTTTTAGAAATTGTTAGATGAGTCCAAAAGTGATTCTAGTTATTATCAAAGGTATCAGTGTCAAAGCTGTGTGTGAAGACTTTAGTTTCATAAAGAACGGAAATAGAAATAATGTTATTTGAAAAGTGCTGCATATACACGTAGGATTTTAAATATATTTGTAAAAGTGAAAACTAATTTTATCTAGATCCACAAGAATTTATAACATAACATTTTGGGGGATTATCCAATTAGAAAAATGTGGCATAATTTATATCTGGTATCATCTTATAAATGAGCACAACTAATATTCAAAATTAGTTGAGGACATCCCTGATGGTGCAGTCATTAAGAATCTACCTGCCAATGCAGGGGACATGGGTTTGATCTCTGCTACAGGAAAATAGCATATGCCTCAGGGCTACTAAGCCTGTGTGCCACAACTACTGAAGCTCAAGCCCTAGAGCCCATGCTCTGCAATGAGAGAGGCCACCACAACATACAGCCTGCTCACCACACTGAAGAGTAGCCCTTTATCAAGAGTAGCCCTTGCTTGCCACAACTAGAAAAAGGCTATGCAGCAACAAAGATCCAGTGTAACCTAAAATAAATAGACTGAATAATTTAATTTAAAATAAAATATATTTATTTGAACAAAATTCATAGGCAAGTCCTTTTTAAAGATTTTTAAGTTTGAATTTGATCTACGCTTTCCCTTGAGGTAAAACAGCACGTATACATAGCCATATTTCTCTATGAAAAAAACTTACTCTGTATCAACAACGATTGCTTTTAAAGCTTGTATTTAATTTAAGCAAATTACTCCATTCTTGAGTACAAAAATAAATTTGTATCATAAAATTGATTAACAAGATTTTTGTTAAAAAATAGTTTATTTTAAAAAATAGCTTTTTTAAAAGTAAAGGAAGAGATACATTTTATGATCATAACATGACCCTCATCTTTAAGCTAAGACATTCAAATATCCAGATACAAGCCCTTTTTTGACTCTTTTGAGCAATTTTTTTTTTCAGGTAGGAATTACAAATGAGTTATCATATAACTCCATGCTATTGTTAACTGAAAAATCAGATACTTCAGAACATGGAGCACAACCTGCTGAATCATACTTTATCTCTTTTAAATCAGTCCTTAGAAAATAGACTCTCAGCATGGAGTATTTCTGGGAATGATATCAGAGAGCATTTAGCTGGCAGAAATTCTAAATTTTTTCTACAGATAATTTTGAGCCTAAAGAATTATTTTTATATGTCCCTCTCTTAAATCAGGGGCTGATTTTGATGCCTAAAGATATTTCAGAGACTATAAGGTGTATAAGGTGGTATAATTACTGCGGAGGAGACACTGGCTTAGAGAATCTCATCATACAGTATATAAGAAATGTCAAGAAACACTTTTTATTCAAACTGTTTCAGAATACTTGCTTCTTAAAAAAGTGGATTACTGGGTACCATTTCAGACCAAAAACTAGAGGCAGGTATGGTATTTTAAAAGCTGCTGGAGTAATCCTTATGTATTCTGATGTATGAACACCATCAGTCCAAAGAATGACATAGTGACCCAATTTATATAGGAGTCCTGAATAATAGATAAACCTATGCTGATCCCTGTGGAAAGGAGTACGAAATGGGTCATTGTGAAATAAGACATCTAGATAAATATGCTATGTGTCACTTTATTTTGGAGTGAACTGTTTAAAAATGAAAGGCATACTTTAGCATTCTGATTAGGCAAAAGAAAGGAAAGTATAGCAGATGACTGCAGCAGTGGAACACATAATATCAATCAGGCTTTATTATCAGAAGGAAAAGACTGACTATGAGAAAAAATACTGGAATCATTTACAAGACCTGGTAGATGATACCTTGGATACCAAGGACCTAAGGGAGGTGTCTTGGAAAGTTCACAAGATCTGATGTGACAGTCCCAGGAAGACAGTCCCAGACACTTCTGGGAGAGAAAGTATCTTGGAAGCCACCATATTTCTTGGAAATATATTGGTGAAGGGGCAAAAAGAGGTTGAATGTACAGAAAGTTCTCAAGCAAATAATAAAAAAAAAATCAGAAGAGAAAAAGACATAAAATGCACCGTTTTAAAGAAAATATCCTATTCTATAAAATAGAAGAAAATGAATCCAGAAACTATGTAAGTTCCCTTGCCCATAGGATGACCAAATGTTACTGTACAGAAAAGTAGAACACAATTCAAACAAACAGGAAACTACTTCAATAGCATTCATTCCAAGTAGCTATTAAAAATATAAATATATCTAAAATATTTACTATTATATAATTTTATACTTTATGATGCTATTTATAAATTATATTTATGCCTGTTATATAGTTATTTATATATGATCCAAATTTGTGAAAACACACAAATGCACATACACAAACAATATGACTATTGTTTATACATATTATATGAAAATACATAGGATCTAGATTAAATATTGAAGGCCATCAGTAAGAACAAGGTTAAGGAATTTTACTACCTGAGATCAAGGTATACACATAATGCAGTTTCTCTAAGGAGAAATAGATTAATGAAACAGAATAGAGTTCAGAAAGAAATGTATACATATGTTATCTTCTGATCTATAATAACATTACCAATGCAAACACTTGGTGAAAAGATGGTCTTTTCAATAAAAGGAACTGATAACTGAATGGGAAAAAAAAATCAATCTTGACTATCTTACACAGTAACAAAAAAAATAAATAAGTAAATAAATCACATAGCTTACATGTGGAGGGAAAAGGCATTAATCATTTCAAGAAAAAAAAGAATATGTGCATGACTTTAGGGAAAAGAAAGATGTCCCAAACAGGAGACAGAAAGCACAAACCATAAAAAGATTGATAAACTGAACCTCATAAATATTAAGAAATTTTGTTACCAGAAACATTATCAAGAGAGTGAAAACCTTCCAAATACCTCTATTTGACAAGGGTTCATATTCAGATTTAAAGAATTCCTACCAATGAATGAGAAAATAAGTAACCCACCACTACCAACAGTAATAAACAGTTAAAAGACATGAATAGCCCCTTCATAAAAGATAATTGTCTGAATGGTCAATAAGCACATAGAGTACTACTCATTCTTATTGTTTAGTTGCTGCTAAGTTGTGCCTGACTCTTTAGGACCCCATGGACTGTATCCTGCCAGGCTCTTCTGTCGATGGAATTCTTCAGGCAAGAATACTGGAGTGGGTAGCTATTTCATTCTCCAGGGGATCTTCCTGACCCAGGGACTGAACCCACATATCCTGCTTGGCAAGTGGATTTTTCAACACTGAGCCACGTGGGAAGCCCACTGAGCCTCCTGGGGAGCCCCCTAAGCTAAAGTGCAATGCCACCAAGCATTGAATAGGGTGGCTGAATTAGAACAGAAACATTTATATGAATGTTCATAGAAGTACTGCTTTTGTTTTTCATTAAAAAAAAAAATATTTATTTGGCTGTGCCAGGTCTAAGTTGTAGCACATGGGATCTTTGATCTTTGCTGTGTCATGTAGGTAGGATCTTTTTAAACCGTGGCAGGCAAACTCTTAGTTGTGGCATGTGGCGTCTATTTCCCTGACCAGGGATCAAACCTGGGACCCCTGCAGTGGGAACAAAAAGTCCCAACCACTGGTCCATCAGGGAAGTTCAGAACCATTGTTTCTATTTGTAAAAAGTATTTGTATTTATTCTTTATTTATTTAAAAGTATTTATTATTGTAATTTTCTAATTAAAAAATGAAAATGTTCTCCAGGAGAACAGGAAAAACTGTACTTTATTCACTCAATAGATTATTATAAGGCAACAAAAATAACTGAACTAGTTCTATATGCATCAACATGTACACATTATATCTGGTGGCAATGGTGGAAACCCAGTTGCAAAACTTCGTATACTACCTGAAATCCTATATCTGTTGCATGTAGTATTCAAAAATATATATTAGAATTATAGGAAAAACTTTGGGAAAGCAAAAGGGAAAATGATGGGAGAAGAGACTTTAACTACATCTATAGTATCTTACTTCTGAGAGGGCAACAGACAGGAAGGCCAGGGGTCTCCAAACAGAAGAAATAGGCTGCAAGCATCAGATTTTTTTTTTTTTAATCTCTCTCTTAAGCAGCAGGAGGAAACAAACTAGTGACATATTTTTTCCCCTTCTCTATACAAATTTAAAAAGAGGTTTCTCTTAAAATACTGTGTTGCCATAATGATACCTGGTTCCACCTGAACTTAACTTTTCCTCAAATCTTGAGTTAACTAATGTATTTTTCTTATGGAAAGGTTTGTCTTAAGCTATCTTAATGTACTACACTATGCATTTACCCCAGACTCTGTCTTCAAGTCAGTTCTGTCTAATGGCTCAGAACCGGCTTGACAAACCAGTATGTAATACTCAGACCCTAATCTATGTAAACGAAACTATTTGTATGGTAACCTGCCTTTCTGCAAGATTCAAGTCAGTTGTTTTATGGTCCGGGATGACTCATCTGGTGCCAAGATTATCACAAAATACGTCTTATGGATGAGGGGCCTGATGCCATGAGGGGCCTGGTGTCTCTGAGTTTTAAGACATTCCTTTCTTTCATTAACAGAATGCTAGTAACTACATAACATCCAGCTAAAAACTAGCAGGTGGATATTCTTTCTGCCCCCTTCTGATGTCTATGTCAGAAGCTTTCTCTATTTCCTTCATACTTTAACAAAACTTTATTACACAAAAGCTCTGAGTGATCAAGCCTCGTCTCTGGCCAGAGATTGAATTCTCCTCCGGAGGCCAAGAATCCTGGCATCTTTTTGTGGTTCAGCAACAATCTTTCACTTCCATAAAAGAAATTAAACAAGAAAACAATAAACAAAACGTTGAAAAAAAGTAATAGCTTAATTTTAGAGGTTGGTGCATCAATGCATTATTTACATTGTTTTATGTACTCATTTGCATTATTTTATGTATTTGATTTTTTCACAATGGTTAACTGTCAAACCAAGAAATAATCATTGACAAAAAAACAGTTTAAAAAAGGGACTGTCAACTTTATGTTAAGAAATATCTGAAATTTAGCTAATTTCAGCTGACAAATAAGATTTAACAAAAATGAAGTAAATTACAGTGAAAAATANACAATGGTTAACTGTCAAACCAAGAAATAATCATTGACAAAAAAACAGTTTAAAAAAGGGACTGTCAACTTTATGTTAAGAAATATCTGAAATTTAGCTAATTTCAGCTGACAAATAAGATTTAACAAAAATGAAGTAAATTACAGTGAAAAATATGGTTAATTATGGTGAAGAGTCACACACTCAGTAAGTGCCCAAGATAAGAACACATTTTAAAAGTCAATGTTCTGGAGAGAATGAAATACCAGTTGGATGGGAACTGTATGTTCTGGATAAGACAGTGAGACATCACAAAGAGACAAACCCCCAAATATTACATCAACATTCATCGTATGAACAGGATGATTGAAAATGGCCAGATTCCTGAAGCTAGTCCAGAGATGTTCATATTAAGCCAAAAGCTGGTGTGATCATTTTGAAATTTCACTATCTTAAGTTTTAAAAACCAAGCAGCATTTTAAGAGAACTGAATTTCTAGTCCTAAGCACTCCTGCCTGATAACTGCAAGGGACATTATTTCCACTATGTCATATGAAAATATTGCATGTATTATGTGTACATGTGGTGATCTTGGAGTTCTTCTGTATCCATTTTATGAGGTAGTCATTTTTCTTTAAGAAAACCTCCCACTATGAAATGATCTTTTAACACAGCTAACATCTTTGGTTGTTAATACCGGATGCACAATTGAATTTCCTGGGGAAACATGAATATATATACACATATATTTCATTTTCATAATATTTACAATTTAGATAATTTTCATAATGCTCCACACGCACCACATACCGGCACACACTGCATATACTCAGTACACACATACCACTGCAAATATGCAACCAGCACACACATCCTCCCAACAGAATTGTAGCATAATTTTGGCTAAATGTGTATTATATTATTAAGAAAATAAATGTTTATATTTGACAAGTTATTGCTTCTAAATTATTTATTTTATTTGGGTCTATATTCATGTAGGTAAGTTTCTAAAATATTTAATGACTTTTGGCTGTCTAGAGTTGCACTTTAGAATATAGAGTGGAAGCATCGTATGCATGGACAGATTTGTCAAACATGGCTTCACTGTAGAAAATAACTGGATTATATTGGAGAATACCACAATAACAGTATCTTTAAATATTTTCTGTTGTACTTCTTTGAGAATAATTCTCAGATCTCCGGTTGAGAGGGTATAAACCTAGTTTTTGAGGCTGTGGGATCCAATACATGGGCAGAGTTGGTAAATTGATCAGCAGGAGAAAGCTGTTCAATCTCATGACTCGTCATGGAAAAGAAAATTAAAATTATGACGTGATATGACCACATGTATCAGATAATAGCATATGTTGGTGAAGATGAGAAACCACTTGTTAGGTAGTTAGAATAGGAAACAGGAGTCCAGAATGGTGGTGACTAAAAGATAAGGAAGGGAAAATGCCGCGAAAATAGAACAAAGGAATGTCTGAGGACTGGAGTGAGGACCTGAAGTAGGACAAATGACACTCCTGGCTAGCCCAATTTACATAGGGCAGGCCCAGGGGGAGAAAAAAAACATACAAAGAGGTGCCAAATGGCCAGGGGTCTCTTTCTCTCTCCTGTGTGCTGGGGCATTCTTCTCTTCACATCTTTCAGTCGACATGCCCTCACACCTCTAGGATGGATTTTCCTGCTATTTTCTAAATAAAATAGAGCTGTAGCACAGAGCTGTAACACTTATTTGTCTAAGGGCTATAACAGTCTGTTAGAGACCTGAGAGCTATAACATGGTCTGTCCAAGACCCGAGAGCTGTGACACACCTAGGGCTTTAACGTCCGTCACTCCGGATCTTTGTTGTGACGAGACAGAACTGAGGAACATACACTCGCCTGACAAACTGAAATTCTCATGAATGCTGATGGGAGTATGAATTTACACAACCACATTAGAGAAAGGTTTAGCAGTATCTACTAAACTGGAATATATGCATACCCGATGAGTTGACAATCCCACNCTGAGGAACATACACTCGCCTGACAAACTGAAATTCTCATGAATGCTGATGGGAGTATGAATTTACACAACCACATTAGAGAAAGGTTTAGCAGTATCTACTAAACTGGAATATATGCATACCCGATGAGTTGACAATCCCACTCAAAAGCATCTATATTTTCATATATATTTCAGTCTTACAAACCTAATGTTCTGCCAAAAAAAAAAAAGGCCAGAAAAAATATATACTTGTTCCATTTATGTAAAGGGCAAAAATGGGCAAAGCTAATCTGTGTTGTTAGAAGTCAGAATAATAGCTTTTCTCAAGAGAGGAAGAGGAACTGGGTGAGAGCACAAGGTGGAGTGTCTGAGGAGCTAGTAATGCTCTCAATTTTTTGTTTTGTTTTGTATTTCAGTGCTATCTACTTACGTGTATCCAATGACAGACATAAGTTCTCACTCTCCCAGGTAACAACTGATTGTCCAATAGCAGTGGGATCATGTAGCCACCAAAAATGGCTTGAAACTTGATGATAAATTCCACACTTTCTTCCAAACTTTGTATATAAGATCACTATCTGCTTTGATCAGAGACACTGCATCTGACTAGTATATTTGTCCTTCATAAAAACAATCAATATATTCAACAATATTTTTATCTTAGATATTGAGTAGTGGTCTTATTTGCTTAACTCCTGAGTGGTGGTCTTTGATCCTGTAACAATAGAGATTACAATACAATATTTTTTAAAATTCAAGAGGTCATCTACTTCTGACCAAGATGAAGGATAAGGACCAGGTTTACGTTATCATCTTAAATGACCAAAAAGCAGAAAAAAAAAAAAAAACAAACCAAAACCCCACAAATCACTAGGTGTCAAGATGTTAGACATTAGTCAGTGAAAGACAGAGAGCTTTTAGAAGAGGGAAACAAACAGATCCCTAGGACAGACTGCCCTAGCTTACTGCCTTGAGAGAGTTTCCAGATCATGGGAAAGAAAAGAAAAACCCAGGGAGACAGTGATTTGAGAAGATAGAGCAAATGATCTCCATGTTTTAGAAGCACCCAACTGTCCTATAAAAATTGTTAAGGACAGGTCAGGATGTTTAGAATAAATGAATTAATATGTATAAAACATACAAAATGCAGCCTGATTAATAAAATTATTCAGCAAAACTCTTACTATGAGTAGTTCTTCAACTCAGTTCAGTCGCTCAATCATGTTTGACTCTTTATGACCCCAAGGACTGCAGCATGCCAGACCTCCCTGTGCACCACCAATTCCCAGAGCTTACTCAAACTCATGTCCATTGAGTTGGTGATGTCATCCATCCATCTCACCCTCTGTCGTCCCCTTCTCCTCCTGCCCTCAATATCAGTTAACTTCTTAGCAGTTAGCAAGTGGGGAATGACAGTGCTCCCAAGCCTGAAGAGAAACCAGGGTTAGCCATGGGCATTAGACTGCTGTCACAATCTACTGTGAAAGAGTCTGACAGCATCTGATGGACATCAGGCAGTATAGATGTATAACTGGGAGATTTCCACTTGAGTGGTAATGTGACATCACTCAGTTCACTTCAGTTGCTCTGTTGTGTCTCTTTGAGATCCCATGGACTGCGGCATGGCTTCCCTGCCCATCACCAAATCCCAGAGCTTGCCCAAACTCATGTTCACTGAGTCAGTGATGCCATCCAACCATCTCATCCTCTGTCATCCACTTCTCCTCCTGCCCTCAATCTTTCCCAGCATCAGGATCTTTTCCAATGAGTCAGTTCTTTGCATCAGGTGGCCAAAGTATTGGAGCTGCAGACAGCATNTTGGAGTTTTTTTTTCTTAAAGTGTAACATATCTTCAATAGTCCGACACTATTTAGAAGACAAAATACATGCTGTTGTTCAGAAGAAAACATTTCTTGTTTTAATGATAATGGATGCCAGTTCCTTTTCTGCTTTCTTTTGTCTTGACAAAAGACAAAATCTTTTTGGAAACAATTTGTTTCCAAAAGTGGAAATCGCTTAGCTGCATTACATAGCCTTATAGAAACATGCTTCTATCTAGAAACATTGGAACCTTTTGAACTTCCTCCTGAAAATTTGCTGGACAGAATGGGTTAGTTGGCAGAAAAAAAAACCAATTATACTATTTTGGCATCTAAATGGATTATAAAGGTTTTGCTGGTTATTTTAATACAATTTCAAACTGTAAGCAGAGTTGAATGCTTTTGACAAGACTTCTTTATCATTAGATTTCTCAGGAATCAAGATAGAGTACTTATTAATGTAAAGAACAGAACCAAGCATGGAGCCAAGACAGACTTTAATGTTCATCTCTCCCCAGGGGATGACCAGATGGCTGTTTAATACTTTAGCCTGGCACTGCTACCACTTATCAACTGTTTAGATTTTTAATTTCAGGCTGAATGTTAATTCCATGCTTCAACACAAGGGGTTATTTCTTATAATTACACTCATATATAATCTTCAGCTTTCCTATGTCTAAAAGTTACCAGAAGATTCTCAGGAAATCATTTTTGTGAAAGTTAAGAAATTTCAAAGATAATAATGCAACAATCACAGGAAAAGTATAAAAAATGTGTATCTTCATATTTATATTTTTGTAGGTAAAATTATATTTAAAACTAAGTCATGTGAAATATATGTTTTTTGTTTCCTGGAGCCATTACCATGTCCTGGAGTGTGGCTCATTGTAATTGTTTTAATAATGCAATTAATAAAAAAAATTCCTAAAGACCAGATAGAATCTCAGCAGTGCTCATCTTAAAACCCAGTAAGTCTATTTAAAGAAAATGCTGGTCTTTTGACTCAATACAGACGTTTGCTAGATGCACTTGTATTTTGGGGTCACAGAGGGTCACAGAGTAAAGTCATTGAGGGTAAAGGAGAAAGAGTCACTGAAAGAAAAGTGAAAGTCGCTTGGTCATGTCCGACTCTTTGCGACACCATGGACTATACAGTCCATGGAATTCTCCAGGCCAGAATACTGCAGTGAGTAGCCTTTCCCTTGAGAGAAAGGGAGAAGCAAAACCAAAAATGTCAGAACCATGAGGAATTATTTCATTTATACTAATTGGAGAGAAGCCCCTGCTTAATGGAATTATAAGCATTTATCTTTTCATTTCTTTTCTACTCACCTCTTCCTCTAATCATGTAACTGGCTTCAGACCCAGTCACTCTAATTAAATTTTTGTCACATAGTCGCTGACGGCCTCCCTATTGCTAAGTTAAACAGCTTTTATTTATAATCTGTCTCAGCATTATTTGTGCCATGTGCAATCTGCTTCTCAGGATGGCCTCTCCTTTGGAACACATGACCCTATATTGTTTCAGCAAATTTCATTTTATTATTCTTTCTGTTTCATTGACAAGTCTTTGCCTTCTAGATCCTCTTCTCCACCTATGTACACCATACACTTCCACCTGAGAAATTCCTTAACTCTAACAGTGCTTAAAAGAGTGAAGTCTGATTTACTGCTCCAGTTCTATTCCCAACATTTCAAACACCTTATATTCAAATCTATTCCTAATTCTATTGAAAAAGTTTTCTATTAATTTTCCTACCATCCATCCGAAAGTACATACTAATTTTAACTCATCATTTGCATTTTCCTTAATATTTATTCAATCAAGTCTTGCAAGTTTTCTGTAAAATATGCTTTTAATATCTATTTCACCCTCTTCATCCTCACTGGAGTGATCTGTATCTAGATAATATTGTAGAAGCGTAAATGTTAAGCACATTCCTAACTAGATACCTACTGGGCGACTCACTTGCAACCAGTCTTTGTTAGGAAAACAGTTCTCCATGAGTAAATTCCGTATTCTGTGCAATCTGGACTTTCTGAGCTGACTACTGACAGCATTGGTGAAAGGATAATTGAATAGTAAACATGTTTTGGAAGTTAAAGACAAAGAATTGTCCTGAAAAGATGTTAAGGCATATCTCGCAAAGCTGTCTGCTCACATTAAGATGCCCTTTTCCTCTTCCTCAAAGATTTTTGGTCACTTCCAGGGCAGTTGTGGCCTCCTAGTCCCTGTATAGGATTTGTCACGTTATACCTTTAGAGCTGCTGCTGCTGCTAAGTCACTTCAGTCGTGTCTGACTCTATGTGACCCCATAGACGGCAGCCCACCAGGCTCCCCCATCCCTGGGATTCTCCAGGCAAGAACACTGGAGAGGGTTGCCATTTCCTTCTCCAATGCATGAAAATGAAAAGTGAAAGTGAAGTCATGTCCAACTCCTAGCGACCCCGTGGACTGCAGCCCACCAGGTTCCTCCATCCATGGGATTTTCCAGGCAAGAGTACTGGAGTGGGGTGCCATTGCCTTCTCTGACTTTTAGAGCAGGGGCCCCCAATTCCCTCCACAGATCAGTACTGGTCTTGGCCTCATAGTAGGAGGTAAATGGCAGATCAGGAGCAGAGCTTCATCTGCCATCACTAGCATTACTGCCTGAGCCATCCCCACTGTGGCCCCTATTTATGGGAAAATTGTCTTCAGTGAAACTGCTGCCTGTGCCTAAAGGGTTGGGGGATGCTGCTTTATAGAGAGAAAAAGCCTCTCTTACCTTCTGTACTCCCTCTCTCTTCCCCTCCTCCCTTCCTGTTTCCTTTTCTCTCTCTCTCTGTCTCCTTTACTCCCTCACTCTGTCTCTCTCTCAGTCTTCTTACAAAAGGGCCTTACAAAAGGGCAAACCACACTGCAGGCACAAATGCCATCAGCCTTGCATTGCACTGTGTATGGGGAACTGGGGGTGGGACACTGGTAAGACGCTCTACGAGTACAAGTTAGGCTTTCTGATCAATAGATATCGTGTTTCCTGTTAGGACCGGCTCATTAATTAAGCAAACAACAAACTACTTAACATCTTTAACAATCTTACACAATGGATATTGCTTAAGCCAATTATTCCTGTGCACAAAATATTTGGGGGATAAACTCTGTTTCATGTTTTTGGGGGCTTTTTGCTCCTGGGCTTTCAAAATCCTCATTCCTCAGTATGATTATACACTCTGTACTCTAGTCTTTCACAAACAAATCACATTTATTGCTGCTTCTTGAGAGTACAGAACTTTTCCTTTAATAAAAGTGGTATGCTAGTAGTAAAATGGCTTTATAGGAAAAAAGAGATTTGGATCCAAAACTCATGTGATACACCAAGACAAAAAGATGAGAGAATTTCAAACTTGCCTGCCAAGTCAAACATCTGTGCCATCTTGGATTTGGTTTTTATTGATTGGTTCTTTTTTCCCTTATATGTCTACTGATAACTGATTGAAAAATTTGATACTGTGGATAACACACTGTAAATACTCTGATGCAATATTAGTAGGAATTTCGCTAATAGTGGATCACCTTGAATTTGAAATTTCTTGGTTTTATGACTTTTTTAAACTGAATCTGTGAAAAGTCCAAGTCTCTCTGACTTGATGGGTCTCAACTTTCAAACTCTCTCCTGTGAATTTTACAAAGGACTTTTTCTAAGGCTTTATTGCGGTGGGTCTAACATATGCATAGGCCTTATTTTCAGGCCTGTGTTTCATGAGCAACTCCATTAAAATCCATTATCTTGGCCTCCAAGAATACTCACATTCTCTCAAAGAAGACAATGTGTATTCTTCACTTTTTTAAATTCCTGGCTTAGCACTTTGCCATTGCTCAGTTTTCATTATATTACTTTTCTTCTCTCTCAGTCATACTTTTAAAATAATCCTTTTGATATTTATCCAGCATACTTAGATGTTTTATACCAGGAGTTTATCTAGTCTGTTTTCAGAGAAAGAAGTCTTGCAGTATTTTTGCTTTCTGAAAATAGTGGTTCCTACCAGTGAGTAGTTAAGGACTTCATGCAGATACAGAGCTTTCAAAACATAACGTGTGCTCAAAAGCGATAGAATTGGAAGACGTTAAATGAACTTGGAGTGGAACATCCTTGAGATAAGTAAAGCAGCACACAGAAATGATGCAAGAGCATAGAAGGGCTAGAGTTAAGCTGACACATTATCTCTAGGTGAGAAATTGCATACAGAACTGAAAATAGTAAAAGACTAAAGGGAGAACCAAGAACCTAGGAGTTATTGTGGCTAATCTTTCTGGAAGCATTTGTAATATATTTTTTAAAAAAATTAACAAACAGAAACCCGAATTAAATGGAATTGAGAGACCAAAGAGGGGAGCTCTCATACCTATTTTTTCTGGCCAAGACTCGGCCAATGAAAATCCATAGACTCTTTATTCACTATAGCCCTTCCAATTTCCTTCTCCCTTTTATATAAGCATTCTTCCCATGCTGTGCAGTGACTTGCATGTGGCTTGCCTAAGTGGCAGACCATGATTGCTACTCTCTGCTGATCCCAAATATGTCCATCTTTGCTGGAGAAATATCTGCCAGTCTATTTACTTCAGGTCAACACTTTGGTGGCCCATAATGGAACCAGAAGAGACTCCCTACAGCTCCAAGGCTGGTGAGTGAACATGTACAGAACTCACAAATTCAGTCTATTGTCACTCACTGCTTTCCTTGCTGACCCTAGAGACTGAAAGGAAGCCTTTCCCCTGGATCTGAGTTTATGCCCTGTTTATGTTGGAAGCTCTCCAACATATCGTCCCTTGTGGCTCAGTTGGTAAAGAATCCACTTGCAATGTGGGAGACCTGGGTTCAATCCCTGGGTTGGGAAGATCCCCTGGAGAAGGGAAAGGCTACCCACTCCAGTATTCTGGCCTAGAGAATTCCATGGATTCCATAGTCCATGAGATCACAAAGAGTCAGACACAACTGAGCAACTTTCATTTCACTTCACTTCACTTCAGATTTTATTTGAGATCTATTTAAAGGTTTCATCCTCTAGTTAAGTACTGTAGATGAACACTTATTTGGTACTTTGGTCTGATCTTGAGATCAGATTATTTCAACAGAAGCTGGCTGGAAAATGCCCTCAACCCAATTTCTTTGGGGAAGGGCTGCTTCAAAAGAAAGTGTGCTGATGTAGCCATTGGCCTACTCGTTTGGAAAGGGCCAATCTCTAGAAACTGGCTACAAAACCCTTTGACCCAGATTTTCTGGGATGAAGCTGTTTCCTTTCAACTGGCTGCTATACAGGCTTGCAAGCTGTTTGAATCACGCCATTTGTGCTGTAGGTTGTTTAAACTGTTTGAAAATGGTTTTTTAGAGGAAAAATTGTTTTTACTCTAGGAAATGGGATCCTAGCTATCTTAATGTTGATCCTAGTTGATCACCAGAGGGATTCTGGCTGATTTTATGTTTAAATATTTCAGCCCTTCCTTATGTGCACTTTTTTCAAATATATTATTATTATTATTTTTAATTTTTGGCTGTGCTGGGTCTTCACTGCTATGTGGGCTTTCCTCTAGTTTCAGTGAGTGGGGCCCACTCTCTAGATGTGGTGGGTGGCTTCTCACTGAGATGGCTTCTCTTGTTGTGGAGCACAGGTTCTAGGGGAAGAGGGCCTCAGCAGTTGTGGCTTCTGGGCTCTAGAGCACAGGCTCAGTAGCTGCACAGGCTTGGTTCCTTCATGTCATGTGGGATCTTCCTGGATCAGGGACGGAACCCATGCCTCCTGCATTGGCAGACTGAATCTTTACCAGTGAGCCAACAGAGCAGCCCAACTGTGTGCATTTCTAACTAAATGGAAGCACAACCATGTGACCAAAGGCAGCTTTGACTATCAATGGCCATTATGGGGAATTTTCTGAAATCCTTCTCTTAAAGTCAAATTCGACTACAAGAGCTCAAAAATTTCTACAACCGAGTGGAAGCTTGTTTTGATTGGAATTTTGAGGTTTTCTAACATTATCAGAAGTGTAAAACTGCCTCTCTGCAAAATAAGATTTTAAGCCTAAGAAATGATGATTAAAGAAATGTAAAATGCCCCCAAAGTCTCGGGTTCCTCCTTGGCTTCTTTATCTCAGGCTCTGTCTCAGGTGCCATCCTGTCTCTCCCTCAGCTCCTTGTGACCCAATGCCATCTCCTGAGCCATCTTCCTCCTTCCCTTCTATGCTACTCATGCCTCCTTCTCTATGTTCACAAGTCACCCATACTAATTCTTTTGCCAAACTTTTCCTTTTCTCTGAAATTGTCCCCACTCCCCTTTCTTTCTTTTGAGCTTGTCAGAATCTATGTCTTTTTAATTAATTCTTCTGAGAACCTATAAGCTTAATTTCTTATACTCCCTGGACTAAAACTCAACTGTTAGAAATGGTCAAAGACATTTCCAAAGTAACTGAAGATGCCCACAGATTGACTGAGGAATTTGATATAGACATTCAAACTTAATAACCTAGTTCCTATACTTGTTTGTCAAGGTCAGAAACAGCAATGGATAAAAACCATTAATTGAGAAAGTCCTGAAAGATCTCCAGAATTATAATCAGGAAATCAGTCAAACTTTTTTTTTTTGAAGATCAGGTACAGGCAATCACTATGAGACTTTATCAGAAATTCTTAGAGATTTTCTAAAGCCTGTTATTGGAACAAAATTCAGACTTGCACACAAAAATCTGACAAACCTGTTCAGAAATATCAACCTCAGATTATTTTTAAAGAAAATTCTTGTCTTGATTCAGATGTTGAGTCAACCTAGGTAGTTTTTAACCCTGTGTTTAAAAAGAAACTGAACGGTAGGAGAGGGCGGGATGATCTGCGAGAATGGCGTTGAAGAATATATACTATTATGTAAGAAACGAATCACNTGAGTCAGCTCTTCGCATCAGGTGGCCAAAGTATTGGAGTTTCAGCTTCAACATCAGTCCTTCCCATGACCTTGCACTTCTATGTGATGGAGATGGCTTCTTTCCTTAAACCCTGAGAACCCACCTCTGCTGGGTTCGAACTCTTCTTTGGCAGCTTTCTTACCTTTCTCAGCCTGAATCGACTGCAAGGAGATAGGAACTTGTTCTGGATTAGCTTTTGATTTAAGAAAATATTGCGATTGGTTTGATTTCTATCCAGGCTACTCAGATATTCTCCATATCAGTAGGAATGGTGTATTTTGCTTTCTTACCTTTTTGTGTGTTTGTTGGAGTAGCATTTTTCATTTCCTTCAGGAATTTTTCCTTTGCATTCACAACTTGGCTATTTGTTGCAGGGGGACCTTATTTCTTGGATGCAAACAAGATGCCCTGAAGTAGGTGAATGGATGAATAAACAGTGGTACATCTAGAAAAAGAAATATTTTTCAGGGCTATCTGGTTGTGAAAATACCTTAAATGCATGTTCATCATGGGAAAGAAGCCAATCTGAAGAGTCTACAAACTCTACTACAAACTACAGTATGGTACATTTTTTAAGAAAATTTCATGAGTGCTGGATAGAGGGAATCATGATGAGTGCTAGATAAGCCACAGTTTTATAAAGAATGCGGCTGCACAAAATAGTCTATTAATGCATGTCCCTTCCTGTCTCTGCTATATTGAACTCTCCAACTCAACTTGACTCTGACCTTCCAGAAACACAGTGCTTTGATAATCCACGTGCAGCAGCTGGATATAAAATATTAGGAAATACCAGAGAGAAAGTATTAGGAAGGGTGGGCTCTTTCAGAACTCTTTGCACCTCTTGAAAATGGATCAGCGCCCCTTTGCATCCCTGCTGTGGATGCCCAGTTCCTGCCGCGAAGCTGCTTCCTACTCTCCCAGGCTCGTTGTCTTGCCAACCGTGGAAGCTGACATTTCTCCTCTTGTTTGCATGAGCATTTAGAAAAGGTTCTTGAAGAAGCCCCTGAGGGACAGGCAGATCTAGTAGGGGGGGGGGGAAGGAAAAAAAAGCAAGCCACATAAAGAAAGACGATCCCCCTAACAAAAAGCACAAAGTTAACAACAATAAATTTTAAAAGAGGAATGAAGCTTTTGGGAACAANAAGCCCCTGAGGGACAGGCAGATCTAGTGGGGGGGGGGGAAGGAAAAAAAAGCAAGCCACATAAAGAAAGACGATCCCCCTAACAAAAAGCACAAAGTTAACAACAACAAATTTTAAAAGAGGAATGAAGCTTTTGGGAACAATTGTAATAGCTTTGTCACGTTGATTTAAGAGAATTATTTTAGGTAAAATGTTTGCAATACAACTGAGAGCTATACCTTAAAGAAAGCTGGAGCTTAGAAAGGCTATTGAATCTCTCTTTATCCAGTTCTTAAAATAAAATAGACCTGCAGGCTAAATAACTTTTGAAATAGGTACTAGATAATTTTTATTACATCTATATAAACAGAGCACTGACAAATGATATAAGGCATGTGAATGGGCTTATATGTATGCATGTGTAAAATGAACACATTAGATACACATGAAAATATATACATATAAATAATAGTAATGTCATCAGTATTAATTATGGCTTTAATGCGATGGCTGTGCATATGAAAACGTCATCTATGTTTACAGATGCATGTCATTTTTCAATTGAACATTTGGGTTCCATTTGGAGTTAATTTTTATTCATAAAATTTCATTGTAAATGTGCTGTCATTTTAGAAGTATTTAAAATATACTATTTTTGTAACCTAGATAACTCATACTAGAGGATTGAACTTGCCAATTCTGAGTCACTAGGACACTGTGAGTATTAATAGGACCTTCTGAGGTTACGAAATCCTGCGATGTTTTGATGACTCGGAGCTGTGCTCTAGTGGAAGTGCTGACTTCAGGTGGATCCTCGCCCTCTGTCCTCCCAGGTATGTTATCAGACCTATATCACCACCTTGCAAGTTGCTCCTTGAAAAGGAAAAACATTCTTTTCAAAAAGATCTTGCTAAAGACACATTTCTTCTCTGCTTAGAAGGAGCACATGAGCTCAATTCAGATAAACAGCTCCAGTTTCCAATGATTTATGTTTAGTAGCAGGGAGAAGGCAGAGCTATGCCAGCTCATTGCACGTTTGGCTGTTTGTAACACTGAAGCTTGAGAGGGCAGACCCGATAGCTCAATTCAAGAGAGTGGCATCATTCCAAGTGAGGAACTAACAGTTGGAGAAAGACAGAAATACAGAGTCAGTTTTAAAACTTGATGAAAAGAAAACACATAAATGGAGAAGGAAATGGAGCTGATACAACAGAAAGAAGCAGAAATAATAACTCCTATTAGACATCTTGGAATGTGAAGTCAAGTGGGCCTTAGAAAGCATCACTACAAACAAAGCTAGTGGAGGTGATGGAATTCCAGTTGAGCTCTTTCAAACCCTGAAAGATGATGCTGTGAAAGTGCTGCACTCAATATGCCAGCAAATTTGGAAAACTCAGCAGTGGTCACAGGACTGGAAAAGGTNCTGTTCAAGTGCTGCACTCAATATACCAGCAAATTTGGAACACTCAGCAGTGGCCACAGGACTGATAAAGGTCAGTTTTCATCCCAATACCAAAGAAAGGCAATGCCAAAGAATGCTCAAACTATAGCACAACTGCACTCATCTCACACACTAGCAAAGTAATGTTCAAAATTCTCCAAGCCAGGCTTCAACACTACGTGAACTGTGAACTTCTAAAGGTTCAAGCTGAATTTAGCAAAGGCAGAGGAACCAGATTGAACTACCAACATCTGTTGGATCATAGACAAAGCAAGAGAGTTTCAGAAAAACATCTATTTCTGCTTTATTGACTGCCGAAGCCTTTGACTATGTGGATCACAACAAACTGGACAATTCTTAAAGTGATGGGAATAACAGACCACCTGACCTGCTTCTTGAGAAATCTGTATGCACGTCAGGAAGCAACATTTAGCACTGGATATGGAACAACAGACTGGTTCCAAAAGGACAAGGAGTATGTCAAGGCTGTACACTGTCACCCTGCTTATTTAACTTATATGCAGAGTATATCNCTGTATGCACGTCAGGAAGCAACATTTAGCACTGGATATGGAACAACAGACTGGTTCCAAAAGGACAAGGAGTATGTCAAGGCTGTACACTGTCACCCTGCTTATTTAACTTATATGCAGAGTATATCATGAGAAATGTTGGACTGGATGAAGCACAAGCTGGAATCAAGATTTCTGGGAGAAATATCAATAACCTCAGATATGCCAATGACACCACCCTTATGACAGAAAGCGAAGAGGAACTAAAGAGCCTCTTGATTAAAGTCAAAGAGGAGAGTGAAAAAGTTGGCTTAAAGCTCAACATTAAGAAAGCCAAGATCGTGGCATCTGGTTCCATTAGTTCATGGTAAATAGCTGAGAAACAGTGGAAACAGTGACAGACTTTATTTTCTTGGGCTCCAAAATCACTGCAGATGGTGGCTGCAGCCATGAAGTTAAAAGATGCTTGCTCCTTAGAAGAAAAGTTATGACCAACCTAGACAGCATATTGAAAAGCAGAGACAATATTTTGCCAACAATGGTTCCTCTAGTCAAAGCTATGGTTTTGCCAGTAGTGATGTATGGATGTGAGAGTTGGACTATAAAGAGTAGTGAGCACTGAAAAATTGATGCTTTTGAACTGTGGTGTTGTAGAAGACTCTTGAGAGTCCCTTGGACTGCAAGGAGATCCAACCAGTCCATCCTAAGGGATATTGGTCCTGGTGTTCATTGGAAAGACTGATGTTAAAGCTGAAACTCTAATACTTTGATCACTTGATGTGAAGAGCTGACTCATTTGAACAGACTCTGATGCTGGGGAAGGCAGGAGGAGAAGGGGACAACAGAGGATGAAATGGTTAGATGGCATCACTGACTCAATGAATGTGAGTTTGGGTAAACTCCAGGAGTTGGTGATGGACAGGGAGGCCTGGCATGCTGGGGTTCATGGGGTGGCAGAGTCAGACATGACTGAGCGACTGAACTGAACTGAACTGAACATAAAAGAGGTATATTGATTTAAGACACTAGGATATAATAATTTTTCACTCAGTGTAGAAAATGAATACAATTACAAAAGACGTTCATAGTATATTACCTTTTCAAAGCCAAGCATGCAAAGTATAAAAGACTATGATTCATTTTTCATTAAAAATGTATATATCTGCATAGAAAAATAATTGTAATATAGATTTCATATATTAACAAATGTGGCTAACCTTGGGAACCAATTGTTCAATATATGCTCTCATTTATATATATATATAAACTTATCTTCGACTTCCCTGGTGGCGCATATGGTAAAGCGTTTATCTACAATGCGGGAGACCTGGGTTTTATCCCTGGGTTGGGAAGATCCCCTGGAGAAGGAAATGGCAATCCATTCCAGGACTATTGCCTTGAAAGTCCCATGGACAGAGGAGCTTGGTAGGCTATAGTCCATGGGGTGGCAAAGAGTTGGACCTTATCGTCATAATATCCCAAAGATAATTATTGTTATTGTCATTTATGTCAGTTGGATGATCTTTACTTTTCCTTTTTAGGTTTTCATGTATTTTCTAAATTATTAGAGTCAACATGTTTTTCTTTGGTTGTTAGGTAAGAATAAAGATAACTTATTTTATTTTTGAGATTGTTTAAAATTTGAGATTGTGTTTTGAGAATGTTGAGATTGTTGAGCCCCTCTAGGGGGCCTGGGCAACCAAGCCGCAGGCGTAGCAACATTCCAAATTTTACATGACAAAACCAGCAGCATTAACAAAAAGCAGAGCTGCTTTCCTCATCTGGTCACAGACTGAGGAGCAAAGCAGTCTGCAACCAGAACTGCAGTCTTTTCAGTCTCTCCCACAGAGCAAAGGCACTTCCTGGGACTCTTTCCCAACTGGGACTCCAGATGTGCTGTGACATGGGACTTCCCAGGGCTGACTCAGTCTCTTCAGTTCAGTTCAGTCATACAGTGATGTCAGACTCTGCAACCCCATGGACTGTGGTAGGCTGGTCTTCCCTGTCCATAACCAGCTCCTAGAGCTTGCTCAAACTCAAGCCCATCAAGTTAGTGATGCCATCCAACCATCTCATCCTCTGTCAATCCCTTCTCCTCCTGCCTTCAATCTTTCTCAGCATCCAGGTCTTTTGAAAGGAGTCAGTTCTTTGCAATGGTGGCCAAAGTATTGGGAGCTTCAGCTTCAGCATCAGTCTTTTCAATGAACATTCCGGACTGATTTCCTTTAGGATTGAATGGTTTGATTTTCTTGCAGTCCAAGGGACTCTCAAGAGTCTTCCCCAAAACCACAGTTCAAAAACATCAATTCTTTGGCGCTCAGCTTTCTTTATGGTCCACTCTCTAAAAACCATAGCTTTGACTATATGGAATTTTGTATGTAAAACAATGTCTCTGCTTTTTGATATGCTGTCTAGGTTTGTCATAGCTTTTCTTCCAAGAAGCAATTGTCTTTTATTTTCATGGCTGCAATAACCATCTGCAGTGATTTTGGAGCCCAAGAAAATAAAGTCTGTCACTCTTTCCATTATTTCCACTTCTATTTGCCATGAAGTAATGGGACCAGATGCCATGATTTTAGTTTTTTGAATGTTGAGTTTTAAGCCAACTTTTTCACTCTCCTCTTTCACTTTCATCTAGAGGCTCTTTAGTTCTTCTTCACTTTCTGCCATAAGGGTGGTGTCATCCGCATATCTGAGGTTATTGGTATTTCTCTCAGCAATCTTGATTCCAACTTGTTCTTCATCCAGTCTGGCATTTCACATGACGTAATTTGCATATAAGGTAAATAAACAAGGTGACAATATACAACCTTGACATACTCCTTTCCCAATTTGGAACCAGTCCGTTGTTCCACTTCTGGTTCTAACTGTTGCTTCTTGACCTGCATACAGATTTCTCAGGAGGCAGGTAGTCTGAATGTTGGTCAAAACCCAATTTTGGTGAGCTATTTATTTTCTGCTCTTTCTATTTCTCTTTTCTTTTAATGTTAGTATATTGAAAGCAAACTAGATAATTCTCTAATAAGTATTTTTATTATTTATTTGTATATAATAAGTGACTTTGTTAACAAATCCCGTGAACCTGAGATGAAAGTGAAAACTTTCACCAAAACAGCTGCGTTCGCATCTCAGTTTCCTCTTTCAAGCTCACTCGGTTTATTGGATAGTTCGAGTCTTTCCAGTTGTAAGATTTAAAATGAGGTTTCTATTTTCCACCTGGTTGTTTGTTGGGATGTCACTCTCATTTCCAAGAGGCTGCCCCTTAGCTGCCTCTCATGGACGTTTACTTCTTCAAACTCAGCATAATAATACCCACTGTGCATTTACTCTCTTATTTCAGGAAGCTGTCCAGTTTAAGGGCTAAATTGATTAGATAGGCCTAACCAGGATAACCTCTCTTTGGTAATTTTAAAGTTCATTGATTTGAGACCTTGATTACACCTGCAAAATTCTTTGACCTTGGTCTCACAAAGTATCCTAATCACAAAAGAGTGAAATTCATCATATTCACAGGTTTAGGCAACATTCAAGGGGAAGGGAGTATACAGGGCTTATCCCAGGGGAAGGAATAGGATACAAGAATCTTGTGGATTACCTAAGAAATCTGCCAAGTACAGTCATCATTTTTTTCCATGCCATTTACAATTGTTATTACTAATGTTGGCCATACATTTGTGTTCATCCACCTATTGGGCATGGATATAATGACACTTCCCTATCCCCTTGCAATTAAGTGCAGTTTTTGGCCAATGGATTGTGAGAGGAAGTGCTATGTGTCACTTCTGGATGAACGTGTTAAGAGTAAGTTACAAATTTAGCAACATTTGGCTCAGTGTGGTAAAGAAGTGAAGTGAAGTGAGTCTCTCAGTCGTGTGAGTCGTGTGAGACTCTTTGAGACCTCATAGACTAAACCACCCATGGAATTCTCCAGGCCAGAATACTGGAGTGGGTAGCCGTTTCCTTCTCCAGGGTATCATTCCAACCCAGGGATCAAACCCAGGTCTCCAGCATTGCAGGCAGATTCTTTACTAGCTGAGCCACCAGGAAAGCTCCATGTAAACTATCCGCCTGCTAATTCAGGAGATGCAGATTCTATCCCTGGTCCAGGAAGATCCCCTGGAGAAGGAAGTGGCAACTCACTCTAGTATTCTTTCCTGGGAAATCTTGTGGACAGAGCAGCCTGGTGCATTACAGGAGTCATGAAGAGTCAGAACCAACTTAGCAACTGAACAACAACTTTTTTCCTGGCATAGTGAACAGAAACTACAGAGAGGTGGCTTCTTTGCTCTTAAGTCTGAGGGAACCTGATGCACAGGGTCCTGTTGCTTGTGCTCTGTGTCAAGCCTTAGGCATGAAAGAAGTCATCTGTGTTGCTTGAAATCACTATTTCTTGCTTATTATAATAGAAAAAAATATTTCCTCTCATCTTAGATACATTGCATATTAAACAAATATATAGATAGAATTTTACATACGATCTTGCCAAACAGAGCTTCCCTGGTGGCTCAGACAGTAAAAAAATCTGCCTGCAATGGGGGACACCTGGGTTTGATCCCTGGGTTGGGAAGATCCCTTGGAGAAGAGAATGGCAAGCCACTCCAGTATTCTTGCATGGAGAATCCCATGGACAGAGGAATCTGGTGGCTTACAGTCCATAGGGTCACAAAGAGTTGGACACGACTGGGCAGCTACACTTTCATACTTGTTAAATTTTACTGTGCTGGTTTTGGTCTAACTACTTGTCAAAATAACTCTGAATTTGACTCTGTCATCACTGTAAGCAGTGCCTTTTAGTTTGGGATCACTTGAACATTTGATAGGTAGACTTAGGTGTCTTAATCCAAATAACCAACACAAGTATTGATTTTGATTTAGTTAGTGACCAAGCCTTCTGCCATGGACCTAGAGAGATCCTCAACATGACAAAGAGCCACTAGTCACCATTTTCTGACACCACTGGGGCTTCCCAGGTGGTGCAGAGGTAAAATCCACCTATAATGCAGGAGAAGCAAGAGACATGGATTCAATCTCTGGGTCGGGAAGATCCTGTGGAGAAGGAAATGGCAACCCACTCCAGTATTCTTGCCAGAATATTCCATAGACAGAGAAGCCTGACTGGCTATAGTTCATGTGGTCATAAAGAGTTGGAAATGACAGCATGCATGGACACACACTGACATCATTATTCAACAGTCATGTACAAAGCATGTCTATGATTTACCAAAGAAATGTTACTGAAATCAAAGATGATGCTATAAAATAAAAGCACAATATTTTGTCATGACTTCTAAGATTCTCGCTTTTTAAACAGCTTTATTATTTGTACAAACACTTTAAATGGTTCTAATTTCCATATAAATGATTTTTGATGTTAAAAAAATCTATATATAAAAAAAGAAATGTCTAATGCACAAAATGAATAAATACATAAAATGATGATAGAAATAAATGTAATTAGAAAAAAAATAATGGAAAAAATAAAGTAATTATTGATATTAAAAAAAAAAAGAAAGAAAGAAACTCCAGTACTTTGGCCACCTCATGTGAAGAGTTGACTCATTGGAAAAGACTCTGATGCTGGGAGGGATTGGGGGCAGGAGGAGAAGGGGACGACCGAGGATGAGATGGCTGGATGGCATCACTGACTCGATGGATGTGAGTGTGAGTGAACTCTGGGAGTTGGTGATGGACAAGGAAGCCTGGCATGCTGCAATTCATGATGTCGCAAAGAGTTGGACACAACTGAGTGACTGAACTGAACTGAACTATTAAGGTATAATTGACATGCGGAGAACTTCACCTAGTGTATGTGCCCAGTTCAATGATGCCCATTTCCTTTCACATTTCCGCTCCAGATTTCTTTTAGAAGTGCGTCATTCTAGCACTTTGAAAGGTTGTCCCTACCTTTTTCACTCCATGCTCGATAGCCATCCTTTGCCTTTTCCAAACCATCTTTTGAAACTATGCTGGCCTCCTTCCAAAATACTGCTTTCCAGGACATTCCCAACATCACCCAGTCTTGAACTCGAAGTTTATCTAGCATATTTTATGTGATTCTTGCTTCTGTCCTCTAGCATCAACTATGTAGGGTTAATAGAGATTTGCCATTTTTATCCCTCAGTATCTAAATGTAGCCAATCAAATCAAAGTCAAGATAATATTCATGGAAATACAAAAATATGTTTATTTCCTCCCTGTCCCTCTACATACACAGGGATTATATATGTACAGTAATCAGCAATACTTCCAACAATCGTGTGACTATAAACAATAATCAGGTTTCCACCCACACAGATAATACATCTTTGCTATACATAGGGTAACCATAGTGATTATATATGTATAGTAATCAGCAATCGTTCCAATAATTGTGTGACTATAAACAATAATCAGGTCTCCACCCACATAGAAAATACATCTTTGTTATACATAGGGTAACCATAGGTCCTAGTTTATCCTGGGCAGTCTTAGTTTACTCCTTTTGCTTCAGGGTAACTAGTAACCATTCCATCGTTCAGTCATCAGATTGTTCTGTAGGCAAGACTAATTTTCATTCATTTAGGGGAAATACCAGAAAAAGCAAATATCAACATTTTTACATTAGCTAGTTGATATGTCTGGAAAATCAGCAGCTCAGATTTCTGGGAGAATTTGCATCACTATTCCCAGCTCACAGTTCATATCTATACACATGCTCCTGCTAAGTAACTTCAGTCGTGTCCGACTCTGTGTGACCCCATAGATGGCTGCCCACCAGGCTCTGCCGTCCCTGGGATTCTCCAGGCAAGAACACTGGAGTGGGTTGCCATTTCCTNCACACAGTCAAAGGCTTTGGTGTAGTCAATAAAGCAGAAATAGATGTTTTTCTGGAACTCTCTTGCTTTAAGGAAATTAGGGTCCACGTTTTGAAGGGAGTGTCAGAGTTGCAGACATAGTTTCAACTGTCTCATCCGGTCCGGAAGAAACTGAAGACTGAATGCCTTGAGGCTGCTAAAATTTCTATTGCATTTAGGTCAAAGGGGATTTGGCATGAAGAAGGGTCCTGGATCAAAAGGGATGGTGGGTTTGTTTCATCTGTTCATTTATCTATTCCTTCCGCATCTACCCATTAAGCACCTACTGTGTGCAGTTGGGAATTTTGACTATATGCTAAAGGGCTCTTAAAGAGACACAATTTATAAAGTCACACAATTATAAAGCTCACCTTCATAGAGCACTTACTGTGTGCCTCTGCTGCAAAGAACTTAATCTCATCAAATCCTCCCGATTTAACCCTTTGAGTTGAGACTATTATTGTTCCCCATTTCACAAATGAGATACTTAGACTTGGAAAGGGGAAGCCAGGTACTGTCAAGAGGCAGAAGCCTTGATTTGAACTGAAGGACTCTGCCCCCCAGTGCCTTTACACTCCTCCTACTACTAATAGTCACATCATTATTTCTACTTTAATTGTGTTCCTGTTATTCGATGAAGGCCCAGAGAGGTTGTGAGACTCATCCAAGCTAGTCTTGGCAGCAGTGGGCTGCAAAGCCAGTTCCTGAGAGCTCCAACTCTGTGCTCTCTCCTCCACTTGCTTCAAACCAAGTTCTTTTTGTCCTTCTTCCTGCAGAAGTGGAGCTAAGATGAGGTGGCCANGAAGAAAAAATCAGAATGGAATGGGGAACTGTTCACTCCAAATTTAGTTAACCTGGCAAATCAGTTCTCCATACTCTAGATGTGACCTTTAAGAAAGGCAGACAAAATTTTTAGCTTTCAGCTTCAGCAAAAGAAAACTCCTGAATAAAACCAAAACCACCTACTTACTGCTGTTATTAAAAATATCCAGGATGTTGGAAATGAGATTGTTACAAATTTAAATGCTTTCAGCACCTTCAGCCATCTCTTTCCAGCATTTTCCCAATTCTTAAAGATGAGCTCTGAGTAACTACAGGGCTCTTCCCAATTTTCCCTTTTAATCATCTTGGAGAAACATTTTTCCAGCTTGGGGGTGACTCTCTTCAAGCTCTAACTGACATTGGTGCCACATTCCTGGTTCTCAACCCCACTATGAAAACACCCCACCCTATCCTGTATTAGAGTACTAAAACAGTTCAACTAATGGGAATCTCTAATGAGTTTCAAGACAGTCCTGTCTCTGAACATATTCCCTTTTGTTTAGACCCTTTGAGAGCTCCCTACCTCTTTTCTCCTTATTTTTTCTGCCCCTACCCATTTATTAGGCTGAGAATTCTTAGAGAAGAACTATGACAGAATTTCTTTCTCCCTAAAGGGGGAAATAATTCTAGAAATTGATAGTAATCATCAAAGTAACTCACCAGGTGAATTAAATGATCCTTTGACATATTATATAATGTTTATTTGGTCTCTGATAGTATTAACAGATTCTGAAAACAGTGATCACTTTTTTGTCTATTGAATCAGTCACCACATTGCTTATGGGCAAAATTCACAGCACACCTCCCATTAAATTTCACATAGATCCCTCAAAACATATTCCTGGAATTAATCAATATCCTATGAGTAAAGAAACCCATCAAGACATAAAGCCCATAATAGAAGATTACAGGGCTCAATGCACCATATTCTTCATACTAGCCTCATCCATTTTATTGGTGAGAAAACAGAGTATAGAGGTCTCTCCAGGAACTCTGAGCAATAAACAGCATTATTATCCCTAGACCTCATAGGTTACTAACATTCGCTCCCACAGGAAACAAATTCTTTATTGTGATTGATTTAGCAGTGCATTCTTTAGTATTCCACTTGATGAA
>SJYV01011762.1:124863-176513 GCA_006410875.1 Neotragus pygmaeus
GGGGGCGGGGGGAGCAAAACAAACCAATTCATCTGAACAGTAATGCCTGAGGGTTTCACTGAGAGTCCTTATTTTTCAAATTCCTGAAGGATAATCTGGATGATATAAATTTTGCTTCAGGTTCTACTTTGTTGCAATATATACTTTACTTCTTTACTCTCTTTCTCAAGCCTTCTCACAGGAAGACAGAATCCATGTTCATCTACATGACAAGAGAGAGAGAGGACAATTGCTCTTCTTTGGATATAAACGATGTCCCCTTGCCTTAATCCATCTCAGTAAACTGGGAGCATCTCTGTGACCATTACAATTGTAATATAACCAGGACCATTACAATTTCGACCACCAGTTTTCAGAAGGTAAGGATTTTTCCCCATACCATCAAGCAATTCTGATACCAGCTGGTTATCCTATAATTGAATTCTGACATTATCTATGAGAAGATAACATCAGATTCCATGGGTTTAGTCCTACAGGTCTTTCCTCACTAACACCACCTCCAGACATCAGCTGTAAGTTCAGGCCATCACCCGTGCTTCTGACCTACCAGCTAGAGGTCAGAGGTTCCATGACCCTCAGTTTGGGTTTGAGTTTGATTAATTTGCTAGAGGAGATCAGAGAACTCAGAGAAACATTTTACATACTCCCTACCGATTTATTATATAAGAACACAGCTCAGGAAGAGTGACATGGAAGAGATGCATAGTGCAAGGGAGGGAGGAAAATAC
This sequence comes from Neotragus pygmaeus, assembly GCA_006410875.1. Classification (NCBI taxonomy): domain Eukaryota; kingdom Metazoa; phylum Chordata; class Mammalia; order Artiodactyla; family Bovidae; genus Neotragus; species Neotragus pygmaeus. The sequence goes on from SJYV01011762.1 coordinate 125,592, forward strand.
ACAGAGTATGCTTTCTTAAAGCATGCCACTCTTTCCAAATCTCCATGTGTTCACCAATCCAGATGCTCTCCAAACCCTGTCCTTTTGGGTTAGAACAGGAAAAAGGAGTCCAAAATGGCAGTGGCTCAAAGACAAAGGCTTCCCTGGTGGCTCAGAGGTTAAAGCGTCTGCCTCTAATGTGGGAGACCTGGGTTCGATCCCTGGGTCAGGAAGATCCTCTGGAGAAGGAAAAGGGAACCCACTCCAGTATTCTTGCCTGGAGAATCCCATGGATGGAGGAGCCTGGTAGGCTACAGTCCATGGGGTCGCAAAGAATTGGACACGACTGAGTGACTTAACTTTCAACTTTCAAAGACAAAGAAAGGAAAAAGCCTGTGAAAATGGAACAAAAGAAAATCCAAGAACCAGAGGGAAAACCTCAGGTGAAACAAACAGAACCTCCTGGCTAGCCCAGTTTACATAGGGCAGGCTCAGGAGGAGGAGACAAAACATATAAAAAGAGGAACCAAGATTGGGCCTCTCCTTTTGGGTCAGCCCACCTTCACGGCTTGAGGGGTAATATCCTTTGCTTGCCAAACAAAACCAAGCTGGAACAGAGCTGTAACACTGGTCCACCACTTCGAATCTTTGCTGTGGCAAAACAGAACCGAGGAAATTACACACTCCCCTGACATATCTGGCGCCTTGTCTCAGACTTAACCTGGCTGAAACATCCTCAGCTCGGCCCCAGTGAGGCAGAGACCAAGCACAGCAGAAGCCCAGCTTAGCGAAAGCTCATGTGGTGGAAGCTGAACATGAAGGAAACCCAGCACAGTTGAAGTGACAAGAAGCCTAGTGTGCTGAAAACCAGGAAAGCAGAAACAAACTCAGCAGAGAACTCAAAAGGCTCAGTCTCAGATTCCAGAAGACCTCTGGTTAAGGTAGGAGGTCCTCACTCCTATGGCTGGAAGGACATATGGCTAAAAATCCTTAATTCCTTTATAATCTCTTATTTGTTTCCTCGAACCCCCTGCAAACAGGTGAGTGGCAGTGGGTGCAACTGAGGGACTCTGGCAGGGGCTACTGGCCAGTGTGTCCCAAAGGCTCCACTATCTGCTGCACGTTAGTAGCTTTCACCCAAGTGGGTGAGGGTTCTTCTGTCCTTAATTTTCTTTGTGCCAAGGTTCAGGCCAATGAAAACTGTGAGCACAGGTCAGGTATTTAGCAGACTTCCTGGCAGGTCATGAAGGGGATTCCTTGGCACATTTCCCCACTGCTTTTCCCTCCTGTCCTTCAGCTCCTCGCATCTATGCCAGTGTTTGGTTGGGCAGGCCATCAGCTTTCCATTTCTGAAAGTTGTGTTTGAAACTGTTTACCCAAGATTGGGATTCAAACCCACGCGGCAGGGATTCTGTGCTGTGCTTAGTCACTCAGTCATGTTCAACTGGGACTTGAGTCCTGCCAAAACCCACGGTGCCTGGTTTCAGGACCTAATGAAGCTCAGGTTCTTGATGTCTCATTGCAAAAAGAATTCAGCGAGAGACACAGAGATAGCTAAGAGGTAGATTTATTCAGATTCAGAGAGAAGCACAGTCCACAGAGTGTGTGCCATCACAGAGGGTGAATGTGGCAGCCATGAAATGTGTGGTTAGTTTTTGTGAGCTGAGTGATTTCATATGTTAATGAGCAGGAGGATCATTCCAACAATTGGGGAACCACCCACTCCTTGGTCTTTGATAGTGCCTTGGAACTGTGTCATTTGTCTTGCAGATTGAGGATCAAGGTTTGGTTAGATTTGGCTTGTCTGCCATCTTGGACCCATTTGACTTAATCAGTTTATATTATGCCCTTGGGCTATGTCATTCTTTCAAAAGTTGTGCCTCGCCCCCTTCCCTCCTGTTTCATGCTCTTCCTGAGCCCCGTCTGGACCCACAGTGTTGCCTCTACAATCTTCTGGAGGGACAACCAAAAAATAGCTGGCCCTTGGGAGGGAAATACTGTATAATATCCAATCCCTCTAGATATTCAGGCCTTCACCTTCCATGTTTCCTACAACATGCTCAACAACAGCATCTCTCAGAGAACCCACTAAGGTGGGTGACAGGCACACAATGCCTGCTAGAAGTCCATCCGTTGGTGGCATCCCTTCAAGGGCAATCAGGCTTCCAGAGATAATGTTTGCCATTTTTGGAGTTACCCCTGCAGGATGTTTGGGTCCAAACCCTTACCACCTCTCTCCTAAAGTTACAAACATATCCATGGATCAAACCTCCACTCCATTTTTATGGAACATCTGGTCTACTGCCTCTTATCAACTTGTTCTTAAGCCACTTACTAACTCATACAACCAGGACCCTGCCCCCATGTAGGCAACATCACTCTACCCACTTATTATTAAAATACTCTTAATGCCCCTAACTGGAGACAGGACCAGATAACCCACTACTTTGTCATTACTTCTATTATTACCTAAAGTGGGTCTATGACAATGTAATATTCACCATTTTAAATAACCTAAACTGCTCTTACGGAAAACTAGGGGAGGAAATCAGTGACTTACATTCCCTCAGAGCAATAGAGGATAAGGTTTATGGCTATTTCACCAGGTCCCCAGTCTCAGGGCACAGGCTTGGATTGTTTTACATCATGGTATCTATTCCCATCCACAGTGGACAAACCAGCAATGAGTTAAGATTACAACCCCTTAATCCTACCCAGCATTGGTCAGAAATTGGGGGTGCCCAACTCCATCCTTGGGGTCCCAGAAGGCTGACATGCCTCAACCTGCCCGGGGATTTGATCTCCAGGAGGTTTTCACACCTCAACCTGCCTGGTAATCTGCACCCTGACTCAGAAATGCCTGGCTCTCAGGTTGCAACAGTACTGGGTAGGATAAGCTTCCGAAGACTCACCCCTAAGGAAGTCCACCCATGGAAATAGAAGTGAAGTGAACTGGCTCAGTCGTGTCCGACTCCTTGCGACCCCATGGACTATAGCCTACCAGGCTCCTCTGTCCATGGGATTTTCCAGGCAATAGTGCTAGAGTGGATTGCCATTTCCTTCTCCAGGGGATCTTCCCAAACCAGGGATTGAACCCGGATCTCCCACATTGTAGACAGACACTTTACTGTATGAGCCACCCCTAAGGAAGTCCACCCATGGAAATAGAAGGAAGCCTATTAGTTGTGGGACTGTGTCTGGTCTCAGCAATAACTCAGGAGTCCAACGAGAACCCCATTGTCTTTCTGGAAAGTCTAAAGAGGCCCTGCAAAAGTTTACCAATCAGGGCTTAGACTCTTATAAAGGACAGGTGATTTTAAAGGGCAAATTCCTGTCCCAATTTGCATCAGATATCGGGATAAAGTTACAACAGCTACAGCAATAGGACCCTGCTGCCTCTTTAAATGAGACGATCCAGACAGCCACCGATACCTTTTATAACAGAGAACAGGAGAGGGAGGCCAAAGTTCAGGAAAGGGAGACCAGGAAAGAGACAGGGCATACCTAGATGCCGGCTGCCCTCCAGGGAAGCCCTATTGCAAACCCTGAGATCTTGAAGGACAAGGCATGAGGCAAACAATCTGTAGACAGGTGGGACATTGGGCCAAAGAGTGTCCAAACCACGACAAGTCTCCTAAAATGGCTTGCTACAAATCTCATCAATTGGGACAATAGGCATCACTCTGCCCTGGGGACCCAACAGCCTCAATGTCAAGTGCCAAGCCTTCCCTCATGATGGTTCAACAGGATTGAAGCGGCCTGCTCCACCTAGCCTGCCTGTCACAGATAACCATCACGGGGCTGGAGCCAAGGATGCAACTGGATGTGGCAAGTAGGTCCATAATTTCTTGGTTGATCCAGGGGCTACCTACTCTGTCCTGACCTCCTACTTCAGAGCCTTCTCCTCCCAAACATGTACCATTTGGGGTGCTGCAGGAAAAACAATTACAGAAAGATTCACCTGAGCACTTTTCTGTTGCTGGGATGGATGAATATTTTCCCACCAGTTTCTGGTGGGCCCTGAGTGTCCTACTCCCTTATTGGGAAGAGATCTCTCCCTGCCTTTGAAATCTTGCAGCTATTTCAGTCCTGACAGAAGATGCTTTAAAATTCTCTCTTGGGGGCAAACTATTTTTACCAGCCACCAAGTGAAACAGCTCCTGAATGGGAGAGGCCATTTATGGATATCTGATCAAAGGATTCTCAGATATCAAGTAGTGCTGATGGAAAATCCAGGCCTGACTATATCCCCTTGTGAGGTTCTTAACCCAGCCACCCTCCTGCCTTTCCCCAAGGTCTCTCTCCCCTTTCACTCTTGCCTAGAAACTTTGGCCCATTGGACAAAACCCTGAAAGGGATTGTCAGAAGATCTTCTGACCAATCCTGAGAAAATCTGGTACACTGATGGAAGAAGCTTTGACTTAGATGGAAAAGGAAGAGCCGGATATGCAGTAGTCTCCAGTTTCGAGACAATAGAGGCTCAGCCTTTGCCTCTAGGTACTTCAGCCCAATTGGCTGAGCTCATAGCTCTGACTCGAGCTTTCGAGCTGGGAAAAGGAAAAGGAGTAGCCACTTACATTGACTCTAAGTACGCCTTTCTGGTGCTACATTCATATGCTGCTATTTGGAAAAAAAAGAGGCCACTTGATCACCTGAGGGTCCCCAATCAAGTATGGTGATTAAATCCTTAGACTCTTGGAGACAGCTCATCTCCCCACTGAGATTTCAGTTTCCCATTGTAAAGGACACCAAAAAGGGAGCAGGGAAGTGGCATGAGGGAACCAAGCAGATGATCAGACAGCTAAGAGAACAGCATTACAGAACAATGACCTAATAGGGGTTGCCACTTTAGTTCCACAGACTAATTTGCCAGAAACTCCATATACTGAAGGTGAGAATATCTTAAAGCTAAGAGTAAGAACTTTCAAGAAGACCATATGGGGTGGTTCCAAAAGGAGGGACTCCTTTTTCTGCCTGGGAACTTCCAATGGAATTTGGTTAACTCCTTACATGCAACCACACATTTAGGGGAGAAGGCCCTACAAAGATAACTTGAAAGATCCTTCACAGGAAGAGGCCTCCAAATGACTATAAGGTAAATGGTCTCCTCTTGTCCCACTTGCCAGTTAAACAACTCCCAAGGAGCTCCAAGACCCCAGTTGGCCCAGCCCATCCGATGGCATGGGACCTACTCAGGAGAGGACTGGCAGATGGACCTCCCCCAGATGCCAGTTTCTCAAGGGTATAAATACCTATTAGTCATGATAGATACATTCAGAGGATGGATTGAAGGTTTTCCCACCCAGATTGAGAAGGCTGAGGAGGTAGTAAATAAACCGCTCCATGAGATCATTCTGAGATTTGGTTTGCTCAGGTCATTACAAAGTAACAATGGGACATCATTTACTTCTAAGGTCACCCAAGGGGTCTCTAAAGCATTGGCATTACTTATCACCTTCATTGTGCCTGGGGCCTCAGTCTTCAGGAAAAGTAGAAAGAGTCAACCAATTCTTAAAATCAGTGATAAAAAAAGATAACCCAGGAGACCTCTCTCAGAATAAAGGAGGCTTTACCAATAGCTCTCCTCTGCACCCATATTGCCCCTAAGGAACAGGTTGGTCTTAGTCCTTATGAGGTGCTATATGAGAGACCTTACATTTATGTCAATGACCTTTTCCTAGATCCAGAGGCTCAGACCCTCTGATCTTATACCATGATCACTGAGCAATTCCAACAAGATATACGCTTATGGGGTGTCAACCAAGACCCAAAAGATTGTAAAGAGCCACCACTATATGCTCCAGGGACTCAAGTCCTAATTAAAGTTTGGAAAGATGGGTCCCCAAAAGCTCAGCTCCAGCCCACATGGAAGGGCCCCGAATACTTTCTACCCTCACAGCAGCCAAGGTAAGAGGACACAACTCCTAGAGTCCCTACTCACAAGTCAGGCCATGGAGGAAAACCGAAGAGGACATTCAGTACACCTGTGAGGCCCTGGGAGCTCTCAGATACCTATTCAGGACTACAAATGAGTGTCATTCTAACGAACACCCCCAAAATTGAGTTTCTGGGGATAAGCTTTCTCAGGAGAGCTCTAAAGAGCCAACACAGCTTGGCAGAGTTTGTACTCCAAAATAGACAGAAGATGGATCTCCTGATCCCTGAACAAGGAGGATGTGAGAGATCTTGAATGAGACGTGACATTTCTGGGGAAATACATCCAGCCAAGTTAAAGAAAATCTCACAGCCCTCAAGAAAAACATTCAGATCCTACAGGATCTCAAACAATGAGCTGGAGAGTCCTCAGGGTGGCTACTATCTGTCTTTGGGGGATCCTTCTCCTGGCAAAGGAGGATTTGGAGTTGGCTAACACCCCACCTAATCCCTGTTATCACCATATTGATGCTGTTTATGATTGCTCCATGTATTACCAATTATCTAATCCATTTTGTCTCTGCCCAGGTCAACAAGCTACAACAGGCAGTGCCAGTTCAACAAGGATATAAAACTACAGCCGACCATGGAAAATATCACTCATCATTAGAGAGACACTGCTATAAGGACTCTGAAGCTTTAGACTAGCAAGAGGGGGAGGCCCAATGCCCTCCGCTGTCTCAGCTCAGCAGAAAGTAGCCAGAGAGACCTCGATGCCCCTATTCCCAAATAACTGGGCCTCCAATCTCTTGAGGAGGGGAACGTTGGGTAGTTAGAATAGGGAAAAGAAGTCCAAAATGGCGGTGGCTAAAAGACAAAGAAAGGGGAAAGCCTGTGCAAATGGGACAAAAGAAAATCCGAGAACTGGAGTTAGAGCCTCGGGTGAAACAAACAGCTGTCTGGCTAGCCCAATTTACACAGGGCAGGCTCGGGGGAAGGAGACAAAATATATAAACAGAGGAGCCAAGATTGGGCCTCTCCCTTTGAGTCAGCCTGCCCTCATGCCTCGAGAATATACCATCCTTTGCTTNGAGGCCCTGGGAGCTCTCAGATACCTATTCAGGACTACAAATGAGTGTCATTCTAACGAACACCCCCAAAATTGAGTTTCTGGGGATAAGCTTTCTCAGGAGAGCTCTAAAGAGCCAACACAGCTTGGCAGAGTTTGTACTCCAAAATAGACAGAAGATGGATCTCCTGATCCCTGAACAAGGAGGATGTGAGAGATCTTGAATGAGACGTGACATTTCTGGGGAAATACATCCAGCCAAGTTAAAGAAAATCTCACAGCCCTCAAGAAAAACATTCAGATCCTACAGGATCTCAAACAATGAGCTGGAGAGTCCTCAGGGTGGCTAGTATCTGTCTTTGGGGGATCCTTCTCCTGGCAAAGGAGGATTTGGAGTTGGCTAACACCCCACCTAATCCCTGTTATCACCATATTGATGCTGTTTATGATTGCTCCATGTATTACCAATTATCTAATCCATTTTGTCTCTGCCCAGGTCAACAAGCTACAACAGGCAGTGCCAGTTCAACAAGGATATAAAACTACAGCCGACCATGGAAAATATCACTCATCATTAGAGAGACACTGCTATAAGGACTCTGAAGCTTTAGACTAGCAAGAGGGGGAGGCCCAATGCCCCCCGCTGTCTCAGCTCAGCAGAAAGTAGCCAGAGAGACCTCGATGCCCCTATTCCCAAATAACTGGGCCTCCAATCTCTTGAGGAGGGGAACGTTGGGTAGTTAGAATAGGGAAAAGAAGTCCAAAATGGCGGTGGCTAAAAGACAAAGAAAGGGGAAAGCCTGTGCAAATGGGACAAAAGAAAATCCGAGAACTGGAGTTAGAGCCTCGGGTGAAACAAACAGCTGTCTGGCTAGCCCAATTTACACAGGGCAGGCTCGGGGGAAGGAGACAAAATATATAAACAGAGGAGCCAAGATTGGGCCTCTCCCTTTGAGTCAGCCTGCCCTCATGCCTCGAGAATATACCATCCTTTGCTTACCAAATAAAACTGAGGTCTAAGGGAGCTGTAACACTGATCCCATTTCACATCTTTGCTGTGAGACAGAACTGAGGAAATGACACACTCCCAGGTCAGGTTTTTATGGATGTTTCATCACATCAGTGTGACTGATTAAACCTTTGGTGACTAAACTCAATCTCCTGGTCCTTTCCTCTCCCTGGAGGTTGCAGTGAGGGTGAGTGGGACTGAAAGTCCTAGCCATTCCTAACCATGATGTTCCTGGCAACCAGCACCCATCCCAAAGTCACCTTAATAACATAGCAAAAGACACAATGCTTGTTATCATCTCTTAGGGAATTTCAAGGGTTTTAGAAGCTCTATGCTAGGAATCACATTTTGTCAGAACTCTCCACCCTGATCCAAATGTCTTGGGTGGCCCTGCAAGGCATGGCTTATAGCTTCATTGAGTTACACAAGACTGTGATCCATGTGATCATGTTAGTTAGCTTTCTGTGATTGTGGTTTTCATCTGGAGACCTTGGGACTGTAGTTCTTGCTTCTTCTCTCTGTCCTCTGATGGAGGAGGAGAAGAGGCTTGTGCAAGCTTCCTGATAGGAGAGACTGACTGTGGGGAAAACTGGGTCTTGCTCTGGTGGGCAGGGCCATGCTCAGTAAATTTTTAACCCAACTGTATGCTGATGGGTGGGGCTGTGCTCCCTGCCTGTGAGTTGTGTGGTCTGAGGCCACCCAGTCCTAGAGTCTGAAGGCTGTATGGTAAGGCTCTGGGCAGCTTCCGAGAGGACTATTCCCACATGTGCCTCCACCTCCCAGGACTGCTGCTGCCCGTGCCTCTGTCCCTGTGGCAAGCCACTGTTGATCCACACCTCCACGGGAGACCCTCAAACACTCACAGGCAGTTCTGGGTTCATCAGTGAGTTGCTTGTAATGATCTACGAGGTGATTTATTGCTTCACTCGATTGCTCCTCTTGTTCATGCTTTTTCCCCCTTTTGTTATCAACTTTCCTCACTTTAACTGTAATTTTCATTATAATTAGTCTCATAGGCATAGTTAATTTATAAAATGCAGATTATCAAGATTTTTTGGTTGGAGTTCCATCTGCCTGAAAGGACAAATCTCAACTAAAAGATTTAAGCTTACATCTGCTTTGAATTGTGCTGAAAGAAATAGCCATAGACTGGAATCAGATTTTTTAGCCAAGTTGCTATCAGTTTGAAGTTTTTCTTAATCCTTTTTGATAGTTGCTGTTGCTCATATTTACCATGTCCAGGTTCTAATGGAAAGTTTTATTATAAGTAATTGATTCTAAAATCTTTAGTATCAATAGTTCATTTCAGTCCCTTTACATAATCATCCTTTTCGTTTCTAAATAATTATGGTTTAATTATGTTTTTAGTTAAGTCCCCACAGCCAATCTCTCCTTCCTGTGCAGGAAGCTTGCACAAGCCTCTTCTCCTCCTCCATCAGAGGACAGAGAGAAGAAGCAAGAACTAGAGTCCCAAGGTCTCCAGATGAAAACCACAATCACAGAAAGCGAACCAACATGATCACAACTTATGAAATTAGCCGTGCTAACAAGACTGTACTCAACTACTAAAGAAGATCTGATGCAATGTTTACAAGTCTACAGTTTATCACAAGAAAATGGTATAATTCAGTAACACAATTAAAATAAGGATATGCATTGTAATTAATGGCTGTCTTACAGTAATGAATCTAGAGAGGCCAAGCTCCAATTTAGAAATGTAAGCTCTAACTATCTTCCTTCATAAAAATCAGTCTGGATACACTTTCACTCGTACATCAGAAATCACTGGTATGTATACCAAACACCTGAACACTAGGAAGCTCAAATGGAGTCTCAGTTAGGTTGTCTTATATCCCATAGGCATATTCCTATTATACAACCAGTCTTGATGACAGAGCCTTCCAGGTTTCTGAGAAAAGTTGCAAATCACCATTCTCACTGATACTAGTATTAATACCCACAAGCTGATATTGAAATGGAACAGGACCCAATGGTCCTTGCCCTCCGCCATGTCCTCTGCCTGCCTTTTGCCCTTGGAAAAGTTTAGCCAAAGAATAGGTCTAATCAGAGAAGTGAGANTCTTGATGACAGAGCCTTCCAGATTTCTGAGAAAAGTTGCAAATCACCATTCTCACTGATACTAGTATTAATACCCACAAGCTGATATTGAAATGGAACAGGACCCAATGGTCCTTGCCCTCCGCCATGTCCTCTGCCTGCCTTTTGCCCTTGGAAAAGTTTAGCCAAAGAATAGGTCTAATCAGAGAAGTGAGAAATGCTGAAACAAAGGAAAAATATTCAAATGAGACGAAATAAGGTAGAATTAAGCATAGTCAAGGACCTTTAATTCTTTCTCAAAGGCTACAGATAATATTCTGAGCCATATCCTGTGAGCTGTCTTACAGATACCAAAACATCAGGTGGAAAAGTTAACTACAGGATGACCAGACTATACCCAGGACATGAGCTGCCACAATTTTGAGAATTGCCCACACAGAAATGTGAACAAATGGTCTCTGGAACTGAAGATTAACTGTACCTAAAACAATCAAGATGATGTTTATCAGACCACTGATGATCAATTTGAAGATGACTGTCAGAGATGGCTATGCTGTTTCTGGATGGACACCATCCCCCTGTCCAACTCTGTCTATAAAAGCTCTCATCCCTTGCTTGTTGAGGTTGAGGATGGGGAATCAGCCTTTGGACAGATGTCCACTACCCACGCACCCACAGCTGCCAGCACCTGAACTAAAGCAAATTTTCCTTTCCACAAACCTGGCCCATTTACTGGCTTTTGAGTGGTGAGCAGCTGGACCCACAAACCCCTTTCAGTAACAATATAAACTGTCACCAAGTTTCCAAGACTCATGATATAGAGCAAAACTATTAACCAGTATGATTTATGTTTTGACCATACATCAGTGCCTGATGGATTCTTATTCAGTAGAAGATCTCAGGCTAATTTCAATCCTACTAGAATAACCCATCACAGTCCAAATGTCATTAATATCTTCTTCTAATAGCTCAATCTAATGGTCCTTAACTCTATTATATCATCTTGCAAACATTCTTGACATGCAAGATAAAGTGAGAAGCTCAATTAACAAAAAGCTATATTTAACAGTAATAATTTAAATGCTGGTATGTATATGTAAAATTTCAAAAATGTTCTCTTCACTCCTTGATGCCCATTTCTAATTGCATGGGTTTTATCAGCTCACTCACTATGAAGATACAGATGCTTTGTATTAGTACTTTATCATAAATGGAACACAGTCTATTCTGCTTTAAACTTGTTGGTAGGAGGTCTATCTTCTATCCTTCTTATCTATGGTTACTAGGCATCTGCTATCTATCTTCAACTTCAAAATATTTACTATAAAACCCTATAACATATTTCATGGAGTCACAAGAACTTAGACATGACTGAGCATTAGTACAAGGCATGAGGGCCTATAGCATACAAAACACTTAGGATATTTTCCAAGGTATCTATTTCCTTAATCTCTCCCTTTCTAATGCTCCCCCTCAACCCCCAACATGGGATTTATTTTCACCCTTCAACCAATATGCAGTCCATAAGAACAATTTCACCAGTGAGGTATGCTTGTTTATTACCCAGTTCAGCTCAGTTCAGTTCAGTTCAGTCGCGTCGTGTCCGACTCTGCGAGCCTATGAATCGCAGCGCACCAGGCCTTTCTGTCCATCACCAACTCCCGGAGTCTACCCAAACCCATGTCAATCGAGTCGGTAATGCCATCTAGCCATCTCATCCTCTGTTGTCCCCTTCTCTTCCTGCTCTCAATCCTTCCCAGCATTAGGGTCTTTTCCAATGAATCAACTCTTTGCATGAGGTGGCCAAATTACTGGTTACAGAGGTAAATTTAAAAAAACACTTTAAAAACTGAACAAAACAGTCTTCATCCCATAGTCTCATTTTTAATGTTTAAATAGTCCACTTTAATACTCTCTTCTATGTATTTTTTCTGATCCATATTATTTACCAATCTCTGAACTATTAACTGTGGCAACCAAAATCAGGCATTCTAATTGGCTGGGCAACTGTTCCTCTACTGTGATGCTCAAATTACAGAAAATGAATCTCCACTATTTCCAAAATATATTTAGTTATCAAAAAATAGGAAAAGAAGACCATGCTGGGCAGCAATTGTTGCATAGTTTTCATGGCTCCATATATAGTGAAACTAGTAGAAAAGATATAGGAGTAGGAAATAAGACATGTTCACAGCAGGAAGCTGCTCAAATAAGTTTTTGTTTTTTTAAATTTTTAATCCTCTAAGTACTAGCCTGAAATAGTACTTTTGATTTAAGTAAGGTTTGATTTAATCTTTCTCTGAATTGCTTTCCAAAGGAATAATGTTTTTTGAAGCTTATTACTAAGAAGTCAAAAATCCTAAAATAAAAATTTAATTTTCTTTTAAACTGGAAGAATAAGGCAAGTCCAAGTCATGCCCTGAATCATAGGTATCACCTCCTACTCAGCCATCATGATCTCCTTACCAAGTAAAGGCAATAGCATACAAGCTTAATGGAAAGAGATTCTAGGGAAAAGTGAGGGTACGGGGGTGATGCCAGGAAGAAGAATGGCATTTCATTTCATTATCCAAATTTAATTATCCTTATTTCATTATCCAAATGCATTTTCTTTTACCAATTTTCCTTGTGAATAACTGAAAAATCTGACATGAATTGAAACATGTTAAATCTATTATAATATGATCTCTAATGAATCATATTGTTTAAAAGATGAATACTTGAATACAGCCACTAGGGCTTATAATAAGGAGAGGATGCAAGAAAAAAATATATACGTTTTAAAGCATATATAATGAATTTATAATTCATTGATAGCATGTATACAAAACCCATGAACAACACAGGTTTGAACAGAGTGGGTCCACTTTTTTTTTTTTAAGTCAATAGACATATACTACAGTACTACATGATCTGCAGTTGACTGATTCTGCAGATTGACTGATTGTAAATTATACATGGATTTTCAAGTATGCAGAGTGTCAATACTCCTAAATCCTGTATTGTTCAAGGTCAACTGTGTATATTTTATGGTAGTTCTGCTAATATGAGAGCTCTATTAATATTTTTACAATACTGACTTTACAAATACAGGATGATAACTCTAATTTGCTTCCAAATTAATATTTCCAAAGAGTCCCTGGCTAGTCATGAGACTAACAGGTGCTTGAAACTAAAAGCTGTTTAGTAGACTTTAGAGTGGCTTGACTAGGTGCTTAAGTATATTTGTACCATAATTAGCAAAACTTACCAATAAAATCTTATTAATTCAATAAGTTGCTTTCTCATTTCTTATAAAAGATTTCTTACATCAAGTTATAGTATGGGAAAGATATTGTGGTTTGTACTACTTCAAATCCTTTATCTTAAGGAGAACACATATTTTATAGTAAATTTTTAAACAACTATAATTCAGATCTATTCATTATTATTTAAAAAATCTAAATATTAAAGTTAATATTCATTTAAAATAGTCAACCAAGTATGTAAGCTCATGTATGATTTTAAGGTGTATTATACTTACATATATGTACATATAAACATATGACATATGAACATATGAGAATTTCTATGTATAATCTCATAAAATTCCTAACTAAATGAATATTTATCACATCTTTTTCTTAAAATATAAATATTATGTCATTTTATATTAATATGTTTTAAAAATATTAATATTAAATTTTAATGAAAGATGACATGGTTAGTATTATGATTAATATATAGTCTGTACTCTTGACAGGAAACTGAATTACAATCAAATATTATATTTCATTGCATCTTTGCCTCTTAATTGCTTATGATACATTCATCATAAACATCTTCTGAAGGAGACTGAAGAGATGAAAACTCAAAATAGGATAAAAAAAACTAATATAAAAAACCCAATAAAAATATTTAAGTATGTTAATTTTATGTTAATTTTGCAAATATGAATAAGATCATTTTAAAATATGTTTATCATAATAATTTTAAAACAATTTAACAGGTCACAAAGCAATACAAAAATATTTTTTTAATATATAAATGAGGAACATATCCAATCTTTGTTGATTTTTTCCATTTTCTTTCCTAGTCCCAGGCGTCCATTGGAAGGACTGATACTGAAGCTGAATCTCCAATACTTTGGCCACCTCCTGCAAAGAGGTGACTCATTGGAAAAGACCCTAATGCTGGGAAGGATTGGGAGCAGGAGAAGAAGGGGATGACAGAGGATGAGATGGCTGGATGGCATCACCATCTCGATGTACATGGGTTTGGGTAGACTCTGGGAGTTGGTCATGGACAGAGAGGCCTGGCGCGCTGCGATTCATGGGGTCGCAAAGAGTTGGATACGACTGAGCAACTGAACTGAACTGAACTTTTTACTTTGCCCCTTCTACCTGGATGCCCTAACCTTCCTATTATAGGCTACATTTTGTCCCCACAAAATCCAAGTTGAAGTCTTTACTGCAGTAACTCAGAATGTAACTATAGGGAACTAAAAAGCCGCTTGATGAAAGTGAAAGTGGAGAGTGAAAAAGTTGGCTTAAAGATCAACATTCAGAAAACTAAGATCATGGGATCTGGTCCCATGATCTCATGGGAAATAGATGAGGAAACAGTGTCAGACTNTTCAGAAATATTTGATAGTTATTTAAGAGTATGTGTGCATGCCAAGTTGCTTCAGTCGTGTCTGACTCGTTGCGACCCTATGGACGATAAACCACCAGGATTCTCTGTCCAGAGGTTACTGTACTTATAATTCTTCATTTTGAATTTTTCATTTTATGAGAGACATTGGGGATGTTTTCATATCATCACATGTAAATCTATCTTACTCTTAATAGCTGCAAAGTATTCCAGTGGATGAATGTATTATACACTTAGTGTCCTACTGATGATTGTTTTAATTATTAATAGTCTCTTATTATTACAATAAAAACTGCAATAAAAGCTTTTGCCCTACAGAATCTTTGTGTACAGTGGATAAATATTACTCTTCCCAGCATCTTTAGCATTATTTTGTACCACTAAATATTTCATCTTTTGCCAGTTCACTGCTCAAAAATAGCTCATAGATAATTTTATTTGCTTTTCTTTATGAGTGATGGTGAGTAGCTTTTCATATGGTTAGAGTATTTTTTGTTAACTCTACATTCATCCCCTCTATTTTCCTGTTAGCTTTTTGAAAGTCCATGGTTTGAAATATTTAAATAGGCCTCATATTGCAGCTTTGAAGCTTACTACAACATATAAGATACAACTTGTGATATATTCAGGCTCTCAGAGAAAGGAATTAAAGAAGTGTTTAGTAGCTCAGATTTTTTTTCCAAGTCATTAATAAAATTAATATGGTTAACAATTTAGGTGAGATCAAATGAATTTCTCCCTGCATCATTTATAGATGTAAGAGGGGTCTTGAGATATACCAATGAAAAAAACGTTGCTAAATTTAAATGGGTTGTCAAAGACATTTGCCATAAATAAATGTCACGTTTTCTATTCAATGTAGCATGGTATCATGATTCGTGTCTATTTTGTCAGCACCAATCCATGTGGCTTGAGATTGAGCAGATGCTGCAAACTGCCAATTGCAGAAATGCATGATTTTTAAGTTTTCCATCCACAATCAAGAAAATTTCTTCTGCATAGTAATTACTAAAGATGATCATGACTGATTATGACCCTTTAGGGAGTCCATAAAACAAGACTTGGAATATTATTGTAAGATCCTGAAGAAATAAATAGATAGCCACTAATAGAAGAATATTATTACAAGACAGTCTTTGTTTACAAGAGAAAATTAGATTCTTTAGTTAGCTCAGTGCATTTTCAAACAATCTAAAGCATGTGGACAGAGCAGATATTTTATGTATTTTCCATATTTAGAGTTCTCAAAATATTGGGTAAGCTTATGTTTCCAAGCAGTTATACTTTTATAGTCCCTTTCTCATCAGTGATGTTCTTAAACCATGTTCTATAATCCCTAACAACTCAGTTATTGTCTTGATAATAAGGGCTTATTCTGGGGAGAATAATCTATAGATTACTCAGTAAATTACACTATCAATATGAACACTGCCCAAATTCTAGTTAGTGTCTTTCTGGATTTGATTTCTTAACTGTTTCTTCAATAAAGGCTACAATAAATTCATAAATATAATAAATAAATAAAATTTTGCTTATAAAAAGTTATTAAATATAAAAAGAACTAATAAGGAACCTTTTTAAAATGGCACAAAATTTTCTGAAATTATGAGTGACTGATTACCTTCATAGAATCAGAATTATATTAAAAATATTCTTACTTATTTAAGGAATATTTATGATTTGATTACTATATATTAATAACCACTGTTTTATATGCTGTGATATGGCAGTGAATTAAGTGGACAAACACCCCTAACTCAAGCAATTTCCATTCAGCAAAGCAAAGAGAAAAATAAAGGAAATCTGAATAGAAAGAAATATTCAGTAGGGTGACTGTGAAAAAGAATAATAGTTTCTTCCAATATCTTGTTTTAGAGATTTGTAAGATTAAGAATTGATCTTCAGAAATAGAAAGCAATTCAAGATTTTGAAACATCTAAAAAATCAGTCCACATTATGTTAATTATGCTATAGTTGGCAAAATCAGGCTACTATTTTGAGTCTGACTTCTTTCCCAAGTTTATTACATCTTTGCATTGTCACGGCATAAAGACTTATATGATTCTTTGCAAACTGACATTAAAATTTAAAATTGGATTTCATAAAATGTCCCTTAATTGAATAGTTTCTCTGACACTCAACATGGGGAACTCTTGGTCCTGGTTTCTTATGTGTCCTTCCCTAGGCTGCCGTGTATGTATGTATGTATACACACACACACTCAAGTAAATGCATTATCTTTCTCATTTTTATACAAAAAAGAAAACACACATAAGATACTTGCTATTCTGTGAATTTTTAAGTTTCTTTAAAACTTTGTGGACATCTTTTGTATCAGTATAGAGCTCCTTCCTATTTATAACTGCACAAGATCTCTTTTTATGGATGCACCATATTTTTGTCTGTTTATCTTTCACTGCTGATATCTGACTACCAACATCACTCTAAAAAGATGCTGGGGTATTTTAGTGGTATTTTTTTTGTAATTACCTAAAATATTCTATTTTTACCTCGATCATTTTTTAATCTGGTTGGAATAAAATGTGACTATAAATTTTAAACCTACTAATGTTACTTTAGAAAATGTTTGGATTTGTGGCTTGCATTTTATTTTATTTTTTTAAGTAACTATATTTCACTTTTCTTTAAGTAGAGTACGGAAAAGAATGGGATTCAATCCACTTGCAGAATAAATGGGAAAAAAATATCTATTGGCAGGAGAGAAAACAGTACAATGCTGAAACAGGCCGTATCAAATGTTAGGGGCTGAACAGAAAAAGATCTCTAATCTCTATGACATAAAGAAAGCAAATATAATGGGGGGGCTGGTCTACCATATAAATCCCCTCTTGAAAGATATATATTCACACACCACTGAAGTAAAATTTTTATGATAACAAACTCTCTTGAGGCAAAAAGAACACAAGAACATAAAAGTCCACGGGTAAAAGACAGATGACAAGGTATGAAAGAGGAGCATCTGGTGGAAATAAATATGTACTTATTGCATGCCTGTCTGTTCCTCCCTTCGCCCCTCCTCATTAGGAGCCAGGTTCCCTTTGGGGAAGTGACATTGACACTTTTGTCATTTACACCACATTTGCCTAATGGTGTGACGCCGTGCAGTTGGAGGTAAGACTGAATTCACCCTTGACTCTAGGAAAATTCCACTTACTGAAAAAAAAATTGTCTTGGTTACTGAAGCACAAGTAATCAGTAAAGAACTTGAGACTCTGGCCAGGAAAACCATATAATGAATGTTTGAAAATGAAAAGTGAAAGTGAATTCGCTCAATCGTGTTCGACTCTTTGCAACCTGGTGGACTGTAGCCCACCAGGCTCCTCCATCCATGGGATTCTCCAGGCAAGAATACTGGAGTGGGGTGCCATTTCCTTCTCCACGGGATCTTCCTGACCCAGGGATCAAACCCAGGTCTCCTGCATTGTAGGAATGAATGTTTACCTTCATCTAAACATTGGCCATGTTACTGCCATGAAAAATACCCACTGTGGTTGAAGATGGCACGTGGAGGTGCATATCTCAAGAGAATCCCAGCAAGCTGACCCTATGGCCCTATTTGAACCATGCCTGCTCATCACACTTCCTTTGGAAGTTTTAGGTATATAACAACAACAACAACAACAAATCCCCCTTAATGTATCAGTAAGTTTGGTTCGTGTTTTTTATTTCTATCAGTTGGAAGTATCCTCACTGATATAAATGAGAGGTGGCAGAGAAGAAGGGAGTGGTAGAAAAGCTGAAAATTAAACTTGGTCTATGGCTTGTATTCATTTATTTAGAATTCTCTTGAATTTCTCTGTATAATTTTCCTGGAAAAGGACATTTACACCACAAATAATTAATAACACAGATGAAAGTGTATACAGAAATAGTATCAGGCAAACTTTGATATATGTTTGCCCTACTCCTTGTCATGTAAGGTCATCGTCATCCAAAGCCCAGCTCCTATATACCTGCTGACAAACAAAGCTGTTTGTAAACAAAGTTGATTATATATCAGGTTTCTGGGTCCATATCTATATTTATATCTATATATCTATATCTATATATGTAGTCTTCTTCCCTAGTTTTCTCTCAATGCTAGTGTTCCAAAGCCTTCAGTTTTTTATCTTATTTCAAGTATATGTCTATATTATAATGAAGATACCTCTATAATATTTCTTAATTTATGCCCTGTCAGGTTATGTTACCTTCCTATTAAGCCTGATGACTTTCTAGTCTCAAAGTGCTATTTGAAACTCATTTGAAACGCAGTTATGAAACTCATTCTATAATCACCAACTAGTTCAGGGATACTGTAGATGGAATCACCAGATAGTAACATTTATGCTATATTTCTATCTTCTGCTAGTTAGTGAGAATATAAAACATAAGTCACAAAGACAGCCATGTAATAACATAGCTCAAGTACTGCTGAACAGAGAGAAAGTTGGATATTTGAAATAAACGCCTAGGACCATGCTTAAAGTTTTCTAGACTTGGGATGTAAAACCAAAAAGTGCTATCGGTTCAGGATTGGCCACAGCCACTGAGGAAGAAAGCCCCACAATCTCAAACTAGAAACCACTGCCAAAGGGTATTGAGATTTATTAAAGGAAATCTGCTTTCTAACTAGCTCATCCCTCAGATTTTATAAATAAATAACATCATGCATTTTACCAAGAGGTAACCGAGAAAGACTCTTTGAAAATGCAGGCAAAAAAGTGTCATTTGTACTCTATGGTATTTATTACCAAGCAATTACATTCTACATTTGTCAGCAAGTATATAGGTGCTGGGCTTTGGATGAGGATGACCTTACATGGCAAGGAGTAGGGCAAACATATATCACAGTTTGCCTGATACTATTCCTGTATATACTTTGATCCACGTTATTAATTATTAATACTGTCCTTTCACTTTTAAACATTTTCTGGCTTGGGAGACAAGTTATATGGTCACCTTACTGACAGGCATGAGTAATCATGTATCAATATAAGGATGGCTAATAAGAGGAAAGATGAATACTCTGTTAATATATGTAGCAAAAGTAATCTTCCTCTTGTCTGCAAATAGGTTATGGGACTAGGGAGTACACTAGCAATTGAGAAACTTCATTTTCCAATTTTTTTCTCCACAAAAGTATTCTTTCCTAATTTATGTTAAAGTACAAATTTTCTGAGTTAAAATAGTCAACTAGTTCTTGACCATGTCAATAGTATAGTTCAGTTCAGTTGCTCAGTAGTGTCTGACTCTTTGCAACCCTATGGACTGCAGCATGCCAGGCCTCCCTGTCCATCACCAACTCCCAGAGATAACTCATACTTATGTCCATCGAGTTGGTGATACCATCCAACCATCTCATTCTCTGTTATCCCGTTCTCCTCCTGTCTTCAGTCTTTTTCAGCATCAGGATCTTTTGGAATGAGTCAGTTCTTCACATCAGGTGGCCAAAGTATTGTAGTTTCAGATTTAGCATCAGTCCTTCCAATGAATATTCAGGACTGATTTCCTTTAGGATGGACTGGCTGGATCTCCTTGCAGTCCAAAGGATTCTCAACAGTCTTTTCCAACACCAGAGTTCAAAAGCATCAGTTCTTTGACACTCAGCTTTCTTTATAGTCCAAATCTCACATCTATACATGACTACTGGAAAAACCATAGCTTTGACTAGATGGACCTTTGTTGGCAAAGTGATGTCTCAGCTTTTTAACATGCTGTCTAGGTCGGTCATAGATTTTCTTCCAAGGAGCAAGCTTCTTTTAATTTCATGGCTTCAGTCACCATCTGCAATGATTTTGGAGCCCCCCAAAATAAAGTCTGTCACTGTTTCCACTGTTTCCCCATCTATTCTCCATGAAGTGATGGGACCTGATGCCATGATCTTAGTCTGATTGTTGAGTTTTAAGCCAGCTTTTTCATTCTCCTCTTTCACTTTCATCAAGAGGCTCTTTAGTTCTTTGCTTTCTCCCATTAGGGTGATGTCATCTTCATATCTGCTGCTAAATCGCTTCAGTCATGTCCGACTCTTTGCGACCCCATAGACAGCAGCCCACCAGGCTCCGTCGTCCCTGGGATTCTCCAGGCAAGAACACTGGAGTGGGTTGCCATTTCCTTCTCCAATGCATGAAAGTGAAAAGTGAAAGTAAAGTCACTCAGTCATGTCCAACTCTTAGCGACCCCATGGACTGCAGCCCACCAGGTTCCTCCGTCCATGGGATTCTCCAGGCAAGAGTGCTGGAGTAGAGTGCCATTGCCTTCTCCGTCTTCATATCTGAGGTTATTGAAATTTCTCCAAGCAATCTTGATTCCAGCTTGTGCTTCTTCCAGCCCAGCATTATGATGTACTCTGCATAGAAGTTAAATAAGCAGGGTGACAATATACAGCATTGATGTACTCCTTACACTATTTGGAACCAGTACAATAGTACAAATAGTCAATAGTACAAATAATGCAATTGCAGTGATCAGGATTTCAGAAAGGAGGACAGGAGAAGAGAAGGAAGGAAGGTGGGTGAGGGAAGGAGGGAGAGAAAGATGAGTAGCAGTTTATAATCCAGTGTATTGTATTATTATGTTAAGCCTTTTTTCTATTGTGATTAATAATAAAATACTACTCAGTCATAAAAAGGAACATATTCAAATCTTCTAATGAGGTGGATGAAACTAGAGCCCATTACACACAGTGAAATAAGTCAGAAAGAGAAATATAAATATTGTATACTGACACATATATATGGAGTCTGAAGAGATGGCACTGATGGATTTATTTTTAGGGCAGCAATGGAGAAACAGACATAGGGAAAAAGACCTATGGACAAGGTGGGAGGAGAGGAGGGAGGAGAGGAGACGTATGGAGAGAGTAACACAGAAGTTTACAATACCATGTGTAAAACAGATAGCCAATGGGAATTTGCTGTATGACTCTCTGTGATAGGCTGAAAGGGGTGAGGAGGGAGATGGGAAGAGGTCTGGGAGGGAGGGACATGAGTGTACCTACGGCTGATTCTTGTTGATGTATGACAGAAAACCACAAAATTCTGTAAAGCAATTAAAAAATTTTTTTAAATTAAATTTAATTTAAAAATTAAAATTAATTTAAATTAAAAAAATTTTAATAATGAATATGCAAAAGTTAAGTCAAAAGTGAGAAGACATCCTCCAGAAAAGTTTATTCATTCAACAAACATTTATATTCACTTCTAAAGCACCTAGCAATCTTATCCAATTTTACTACACTTTGCTTTAAAAAACTTAATAATCAGCAAGTGGACTTTCCTTTTAGTATCATGACTCAGATCTGTCCTTAGCATCCACAAATGCACATCCTGAAGACCTCAACCAAAACTTCCACAGGCCACATGTAAAGTGAAGATGAATGTTGCGTAAGTAGTCTCCTACGGAAATGGTTCTGTAGCTTTGTGCTTGTATGTGTGATCAAGAACAACACACACTTACAAATTGAAATTTTATGAGTAGCACATGGTACTCTGTGCTTGGATTTTATGTGATTTACAGCTTTGGATTTTAAGCCAAAGGTTTTACAATCTGTTTTATCTGTTAAACAAACTTCTCCTGTTAATCTACACTACGAAGAACATTCTCATAACTAGAGCTGCTACTATATCCTGTTCATTTTATTTCCCCTCATTTGCTTTATATAAACAAAAGTAGAATAGAGAACAATGAACCGGCAGTGCTGCTTGGATGCCTGAGGGACTGGGAGATGCTGGGCGCTAAGGACGTTGCTAGGAAGCTGCTCTCACTATAAAATAGCCACTCCTCTCAGCCAATCAGATCAACAGCCCTACATGGGATGACTCAGGGGATTTGGAGCTCTTCACTCCACATTATTGCTGACAATCACTCTCCTAGCTGCATTTCCTCCAGTTGATTAAAATGAATATATTTCCCCTACCATCTTTTCCTGTCATGTGGCTTTACAGTGCGTGGCTGAGAAATTCTCACATAGAATCACAGAAGGGATGATTTCAGTAAGGATGAAAATTTATCTCACATTTTCCTTATTTCATTTGGCTTTCTCTTAGAATGGAGTTTTCTCAGCACCTATGACCAAGAGGTTTTGTGGGGTTTTTTGTTTGTTTCTTTTTAAATCTCTCACCCAGGAAACAAGTTCATAGTTGAATCAAAATTCAATTTAAGCCTTGGTGCTGCTACCAGTGTGAAGTTGGTGAGTCTTACAGGTTGCTCTCTCCCTATTCCTTCATCCCAGCAATTATGATTCATGTACACTCTACCTTAACAGCTTATTTTCAGAGTCAAGCAATACTTCCTAGAACAAAGGATTCTGAAAAACTTATAGCACTGGAAAATGGAAGCTAGCATGATCAAGTTTTGTATTTGTATTTTAACTATTGCCCTGTAGGCTTGAACACTGTTCAAAAGAAACTTTGGCAGTGATCAAAGGAGCACCCGAAATGTGTTGTAAGTGAGGAATTGTTCTATTTAGTTTTAATTAATTTTCATTTAAATGGGCACATCTTGCTAGGGGTTATCACAACAGACCACATAGCTCTAGGACATTAAATAGTTTTATTATTTATTACCTTCTAAGGCTGTTTTTAAACACTTGCAAATAATCAACCACTAACCTAATAATGCAGGTTAGTCTAGACTATGTGAGAATTAATGAGACCTAGATTTCTAGCATTCTCTAGGGTAAGCAATCTTAAAAATAAAGATCATCTTTTAAATGTGTCAGATTTTAAAAGAAACTTGTTAATGACTATCTTAATAACTATATTTTACAACTATATTGTTAACAGAATATATCTTTAAGCTTGACTCTCACTATGAGAATGTGTATAGTGATACATACACATACAGTCTATTTATCTCTATATATAGACTTTGATGCTGGGAGGGATTGGGGGCAGGAGAAGTGGACGACAGAGGATGGGATGGCTGGGTGGCGTCACTGACTTGATGGACATGAGTCTGAGTGAAGTTGGTGATGGACAGGGAGGCCTGGCGTGCTGCAATTCATGGGGTCGCAAAGAGTTGGATGCGACTGAGTGACTGAACTGAACTGAACTGATAGCATATTCTGTCAAGTTCATGGATTTTACTGTGGAATGGTTCATTAGGGAGTCAGAAAACTAATACAAAGTCTCAACTGTAACACTTTACTTGGTCAATTTGCTCTTCTCCTCAAACACCTTCAATGTCTTCCTATAAGCAATAGAATAAAATTTCAGGGCTTCAGCACAAATTTAAAATCTGCTTTCTTCCCCATTTTTTCATCTCTTATCACTTCCTAAAACTTGTAGTAAGCAATTCTGCTACTTCTGTTTTTCACATGTTCTACCAAGTGTCTCTTGTATCTCCTGCATTAAGTGGATTCTTCACCACTGCACCACCTGGGAAGCTGAGACGTACACCAATGAAAATATAGTGTGGATTACATCTCTGGTGATGATTACATTTTAGGAAGAAATATCCATCAGTTCAGTTCAGTTGTTCAGTCATGTCCGACTCTTTGCAACCCCATGAACTGCAGCACACCAGGCCTTCCTGTCCATCACGAACTCCCAGAGTTTATGCAAACCCATGTCCACTGAGTCGGTGATGCCATCCAACCATCACATCCTCTGTTGTCCCCTTCTTCTGCCCTCAATCTTTCCCGCATCAGGGTCTTTTCAAATCAGTCAGTTCTTTGCATCAAGTGGACAAAGCATTGGAGTTTCAGCTACAACATCAGTCCTTCCAACGAACACCCAGGACTAATCTCCTTTAGGATGGACTGATTGGAATTCCTTGCAGTCCAAGGGACTCCAAAGAGTCTTCTCCAACACCACAGTTCAAAAGCATCAATTCTTTAGCCCTCAGCTTTCTTTCCAGTCCAACTCTCACATCCATACCTAACCACTGGAAAAACCATAGCCTTGACTAGACGGACGTTTGTTGACAAAGTAATGTCTCTGCTTTTGAATATGCTATCTAGTTTGGTCATAACTTAGCTTCCAAGGACTAAGCGTCTTTTAATTTCATGGCTGTAATCACCATCTGCAGTGATTTTGGAACCCCCCAAAATAAAGTCAGCCACTATTTCCACTGTTTCCCCATCTATTTCCCATGAAGTGATGGGACTGGATGCCATGATCTTCGTTTTCTGAATGTTGAGCTTTAAGCCACCTTTTTCACTCTCCTCTTTCACTTTCATCAAGTGGCTTTTTATTTCTTCTTCACTTTCTGCCATAAGGGTGGTGTCATCTGTATATCTGAGGTTATTGATATTTCTCCCGGTAATCTTGATTCCAGCTGGTGCTTCTTCCAGCCCAGCGTTTCTCATGATGTCCTCTGCATATAAGTTAAATAAGCAGGTGACAACATACAGCCTTGACATACTCCTTTTCCTATTTGGAACCAGTCTGTTGTTCCATGTCCAGTTCTAACTGTTGCTTCCTGACCTACATACAGGTTTCTCAAGAGGCAGTAGCACAAACAATCTCATACAAAGTCACACTAGCAATTATTTCTATCAGTCCTTCTAATAAGTGGGTCCTTTACCCTCTCCACCCTAATCACCACACAAGAACAAGTATGACTAATCTTTCCAGCATGACCCCTAGCGATAATATGATTTATCTCGACACTAGCAGAAACAAATCAAGCTCCATTTGACCTCACTGAGCGAAGGTCAGAACTAGTCTCAGGCTTCAATGTAGACTACGCAGCAGGACCATTCACCCTATTTTCCATGGCAGAATATGCAAACATCATTATAATGAATATTTTTACAACAATCCTATTCCTAGGAGCATTCCATAACCCATGCATGCCAGAACTATACACAATCAACTTTACCATCAAATCACTGCTACTCACAATCTCTTTCCTATGAATTCAAGCATCCTATCCCCGATTCCATTATGATCAACTAATACAACTACTATGAAAAAATTTCCTACCCCCAACACTAGCTCTATGTATGTGACACGTATCACTACCCACCCTCCTATCAAGCTGCTGCTGCTAAGTCACTTCAGTCGTGTCCGACTCTGTGTGACCTCATAGACGGTAGCCCACCAGGCTGCCCCGTCCCTGGGATTCTCCAGGCAAGAACACTGGAGTGGGTTGCCATTTCCTTCTCCAGTGCATGAAAGTGAAAAGTGAAAGGGAAATCGCTCCGTCATGTCTGACTCTTAGCGACCCCATGGACTGCAGCCTACTGGATTCCTCCGTCCATGTGATTTTCCAGGCAAGAGTACTGGAGTGGGGCGCCATTGCCTTCTCCACCTATCAAGCATCAGCCCACAAACAGAAGAAATAAGTCCGACAAAAGATTTACTTTGATAGAGTAAATAATAGAGGTTTACGCCTTCTTATTTTTAGAACTATAGGAATTGAACCTACTCCTAAGAACCCAAAACTCTTCATGCTCCCAATTACACCAAATTCTAATAGTAAGATCAGCTAATTAAGCTATCGGGCCCATACCCCGAAAATGTTGGTTTATATCCTTCCTGTGCTAATAAACCCAATTATCTTTATCATTATTGTATCAACTAGTATACTAGGAACTATCATTGTCATAATCAGCTCCCAATGACTACTCATCTGAATCGGATTTGAAATAAATATACTTGCTATCATCCCCATTATAATAAAAAAAAAGTATAACCCACGAGCCACAGAAGCATCAACCAAATAGTTTTTAACCCAATCAACAGCTTCAATATTACTAATAATAGCCGTTATCATTAACTAAATATTCTCAGTAATAAAATTATTTAACCCAACAGCATTATACTCATAACAATAGCTCTTACCATAAAATTAGGAATAGCCTCATTCCACTTCTGAGTCCCAGAAGTAACTCAAGGCATCTCCTTAACATCAGGCTTAATCTTATATGATTTCATGACTAATATTAAGTTAGGATTTATGAAACAAAAGTAAACTATGGGATTGGAGGTCTCATTTTAGCACTGGTTTGGTTTTTAAGGGTCCCAGAAAGCCTTCCCTGTGGAACTGAGAGCTAATCCTAGAGGTTGGCAGCATTTATCCAGGATAAAGCATTCTACACGGGAAAAACAGCCAGTTGTGCTACAGTGTTATCTCTGTCTTTGTTCTCTTCCTCCACATGGTGAAACACTGTTACATCTAAATTACATATGATCACTTTTGGAAAGTGATTCCAGAACCCCCCATCGCAATAAAATTTGCTCTGACACAGGAGACATCACAGCCTGACACACTATAATTGCTTGTATTTATATCAATATCCCCTTTAGACCTGAAACATCCATAGAAATTGTTTGCATATTTATATTCTCTAGTATTTATTTCTTGGGGGGCCCTGAATAAATTTGAAATATAAGAATGACTAACATCAGTACTCTTCCCTTAAAGAGAAAGGGGGAAGAGAGATGTAAATAAAATTTGGTTATTCTGTTTGACTCCTGATATAATGGAGACCTGCCAAATATGCAATACAATAATGAATAACAGGTATTTTGTAGGTAAGTATGGAGAGAAAAGTAAGACACGTGTATCCAAATAAGTATTTTACATATTTTGCTAAAGTTTAGTTTGGGGGAGTTACTGGAAAAAAGATTGGTAAAAATAGCCCAGATATATTAAGACAGAGGTAATAATGATAAGAGTGGATCACTCACTCTGTGGAAATAAATCCAGTGTCAATATGATTGTGTCTATCAAAAAGAGCCCTGAATGTTTACTAATTAAATTTATAGCATGGGCAGTCACTAACATGAAAATGTGTCCTCTTCCATAAAACACAGATCTTGGATGATCTGAATAGTGTTTTCTAACAGGTTTTTCATATAGCTTCCTGGACTATTAATGCTAAAAAGTGATTTGAGGAATTTCTGAATTAAATAAAACTCTGTAAGTTTCTTAGATTAGTACTTCCCATCGTCTATGGCAGCCTAACATGCAATGTGACTCATTAGAGAGGTCCATTAGATGCCTTTCTCAAATCTATTTGAAACATAAAGCCTACACATCATGTATTATATAGTTACAATTTATGATAAGAGACAGAAAAAGAACAGAACAAGAGGCTGTGAAATAGGTTAACTTACTAAAGGCTAAGCGGCCTGGGAATTCCACTGTGAGATGAGAATTGTGACAGGAAGGATGAAAAAAAATCATATAGAGAGAGCAGTTCAGCAATACAGGCAGTATGTACAGAGGCCCTAATGGTGAAATATTACTTGACTCATTGATTTTAGGTGCTGAAATGGACTAAGCACATGAAGCAAGGGAGAGGGTCAGAAAAAGCAGAGGAAGGAGTGGCTGAGCGGGGCTGGAAAATGGTCCTTTTGGGCTGATGGTAAATCAATACACTCCTTCCTTCATTGAGAAAGTCTTGATAAGATAAGGTCAGCTTATCTTATCAATAAACAGTGTGAATAAACAGTGTGTTTAATAACATGATTGATTTTTTTCCATCTGTCCTAAGTACATTAGAAGTGACATGAAGTCCGATCTGACTCTTTGTGACCCCATGGACTGTAGCCTACAAGGCTCCTCTGTCCATGGAATTTTCCAGGCAAGAGTACTGGAGTAGGTTGCCCTTTCCTTCTCCAGAGGATCTTCCCCACCCAGTGATCAAACCCCAGTCTCCGGCGTTGCAGGCAGACGCTTTACCATCTGAGCCNATGGACTGTAGCCTACAAGGCTCCTCTGTCCATGGAATTTTCCAGGCAAGAGTACTGGAGTAGGTTGCCCTTTCCTTCTCCAGAGGATCTTCCCCACCCAGTGATCAAACCCCAGTCTCCGGCGTTGCAGGCAGACGCTTTACCATCTGAGCCACCAGGGAAGTCCCATAAGTACACTGAATGAATTTAACATAGTCGTGTCCGACTCTCTGTGACCCCGTGGACTGTAGCCTGCCAGGCTCCTCTGTCCATGGGATTCTCCAGGCAAGAATACTGGAGTGGGCTGCCATTTCCTTCTCCAGGGGACCTTCCCCACCCAGGGATTGAATCCGGGTCTCCTGCATTATCCTCTGAGCCACCAGGGAAGCCCAAGTATATTATGTCCAGGCAAAACAACAAAAAAAATTACACAGTCTGGTACTATGAGTAACTCCAGGAGCCTGAACTTAATTTTGAGCAAAATGGAAAGCCACTGAATATCCTTAAGCAAAAAAGTGATAGTCATTCTGCAAAAATTCAGACTGTGATGAAAACCAGAGATGGGTGTTTCTGTCCATTGCTTACCTTTGCATATCTATAATGTAATGATACTTGTTTCTCTTGCCACATCTGAGCCTATACTTAGTTTCAGTGAGGAAGGAAATGGGAGGAAGGGATTTTCCTTTTGGCCATTTCAATACCCCCATACACTATTTAAAAGTAGGTACACAGTACTCGAAATTGCCACTTTAATACTCCTTTTTTTTTTCTTTCATTTTTTCCTTTCAGTTTTTTCCTGATTGTTGCTGTCCTATCCAAAAGTGGAGTGAATAAAAGATCTATTTGGGCAGAATATATTATAGCTATTACTTATTTTCTCTTGTTTATTCTACATTAACATTATTCTCAATAGTGAATTTTAATTCTATTTCTTTTTGACACAAATTTGAGTTTGGAAAATGTTTTTGCCTTCTGTCTGGTCATCGTATCTTACTTTTCAGAACCACAGAAGCAAAGTACCAGTATTCAAGGGCTATGCTGCTTCTCTTGAATGCTGTAAAACTTCTTTAGGGGAGAAGAATAGCCCATTTAGAACTGCATGCAGCGCCATCTTGTGACAAAGAGAGTAATTTCTTTTAGTGAATAGAGCATCTGCACGTTGCAATCTAATGCTCTACATAATTCACACAAAAAGACAGATGTTTTATAAAATCAGCAGCCAGTGAGAACAGATATGAGTATCTTGATGTTATCCTTCTATGCTAATTTTTCTAGGAAAATGTCATGCTAAAAACAAAACAATAAATTCTTGGATTAGTCAATTTTAAGAAACTTCTTTGAAATGGTTATCCTGTTTGTACTCAAAATTACGTTAGGCCAATGCAAAGGAAAGCCAGAGATTCCATGATGGCCCTACATATTTAGCATTTTCTCAGGGTAAAAGTTTCTAGATACTCAGTGAAAATTACCTTATGCTGGAAAGAGTGGAGTTGATGATACTTTTCCAAAAGCCCTCCTCTATCAGCAAGCTATTAATTACCTTCCAGATTTTCAATACATAATTAATAGCACACAATTATTCTCAACTATATATATATATACATATATATATATATATAAAACTTTATGGAGTAAAGACAATTTCTACATATATGCTTTTGAACACTAAGTTTCAATTTAATTATTATCATGCACCTTGCCCCACTTAACACTTTTATCTGGAAAACATTCTACAGGTACCGAAAATATTTAAATTCTGTAGATGAGAAACAGCTTCTTTTAAAATGATAAAAAAACTTTTTTTGGCTAAATATTGTTGAATATATGCATTATGTAAAACAGTGTTTTAGATTTTGCTCTCTCAGTTACAAACTTCTAAAATGCTAATATAAGAATTCAGCTTGCTGTGGCCTCCTGCAAAGAACTAGAAGGAAAAAATCCACTCTCAGCTTGGTAAATAGACTCAAGGAGGAAGAGAGGCTTCAGCTTATTCAAAATGTAGACCAAAAAGGCTGGAATAACCAGAGAGTTTTTTCATTTCTCCCCCATTTTCTAATGAAGTAGAATAAATCTATGACTGAGTAAATTAAACTGCTGGCATTCTAATAAACAATCAAATGTTATGATTTTAGAAATGTATTTTTGTGAAAGATGCTTAAGTAGGCTAAAACTCTGAAAGAGACACCAGAGAAAACTTCAGGAATAATATAGATTTTTTAAAAAGAGAATTTAGGTTTTTAAAAGAGAAATTAATATTGAATAACCTTAACATCATGGAGAAGGAAATGGCAATCCACTCCAGTATTCTTGCCTTGAAAATCCCATGGACAAAGGAGCCAGGTGGGCTGTAGTCCATGGGGTCTCAAAGAGCTGGACACAACTTAACGGCTAAACCAACCTTAACATCAAGAAAGAAATGTAAACTAATGTAGATCTACCCTAGTCATTTCCATAAGTCACTTGGACTCTGCTCACTTTTTCTAGACTCAGAAAAAAGTGATCCATGTATTAAAATGTTCCTTAATTTCTACCCCTACTCTATTTGTGGAATGGAATTTTCCTACACAAATAAATATGGACTCTGCTACAGGAATTGAACAAAAGAGCTCATTTTTATAAAGAACTGCTTACTTATGAAGTCTTTTGATAACTCAGACATCTGGACAGCTGTGTTTAATCTGTACTTAGTTTCACTACTTGCATTCAAATTTTCTATAAAAATTCAAAATGTTAAGCATGGATACTCAATTTCTTCTTTAAACAACTTATATTTTAATGCATCAGCTAATGTAGACACAAGAATGAGACCTAGGTGTAATTCCCAGGATTACTGAAGGCACTGCCCTAGCTCCTGGGGAGAGGAAACATGACGATTGTATCTGGAATTGTAACTAGGCCACTGAACGCTACTGCCAAAGCCACTGCTTCTAAGAACAAGTATCAAACCAAAGCAAAAAACTACACAGGCTTGCAACAGACAAATCCTTTCTGTACTAATATTTCTATATCGTGTAATTTTTAAAGAACAGCAAAGCATGGACCCCAAAACACCCACTGATTTGCTTCTCTGGTATGCTCTCCACCATAAAAGAGCACAAGAATTGGCAGAATGCAGCTTCCTTCCAGGAGGGTACTCACCAGAACTGGACAGTGTTGGCACCCTGATCCCAGACTTCTGGACTCCAGCTCT
Source organism: Neotragus pygmaeus (assembly GCA_006410875.1). Classification (NCBI taxonomy): domain Eukaryota; kingdom Metazoa; phylum Chordata; class Mammalia; order Artiodactyla; family Bovidae; genus Neotragus; species Neotragus pygmaeus. The sequence continues at coordinate 157,031 of SJYV01011762.1, forward strand.
GTCAGAAATACATTTATATTGTTTATAAGCCACTCATTCTATGGTAATTTGTTATAGCAGTCTGAACAATCTAAGAAAATACCAAACTGTTTTCACTAAAAGCAATACAACAACAGCAAAAACACTAACAAATTACACTGAATGTCATAAGCATGCTAAATGAAAGTATCTATTCAGAACACATACTGTGAGACTTAAAAACCAAAACAAAGTCTTAGTTTTACTTAAACTTAGCACCCTGTCTCTTACCTCCAAGGCTTTCTTCAAGATTTTCCCTCCAGAACACTTCTGTGTCTCTTTATTCCCTCCAGCTGTGAAATGTAAAATCAAGTTCTGCATTGAGATATTGGCATAAAAAAAGAAATAACTTTCTTGCCACCATCAATAAATCAATCAATAGTTTGACCACACTTTTAATGTACATCCTTAAGGTGAGTGTACTCACTCTAGGAAAACACACATCACCTGTGTTTCTCATTACACCTAAAAAAGGCAAGGGCTCTACTTTTTACTCTTCAATACCAGCACCTATCAGAGTAATGAATGAGTAAATACTAAAGTAGCCAACCTTGCCCAATCTAATGCCGTCTCTGAAAGATGCCAAAAGTAATAATAGGTTGACATTGCTACATCACTGATGAGAAACTAAAACTTTATCTATGTGATGATGATTAAATATCAATTCAATTCAACTGTTATGCCTGACTAAGGCAGATGTGATTGGCAAGTTTATGCAATAGTATGCTATGCTGTGCTTAGTCACTCAGTCATGGCTGACTCTTTGTGACCCCATGAACTGTAGCCTGCCCAGGTTCCTCTGTCCATGGGGTTTCTCCAGACAAGAATACTGGGGTGGGTTGCCATGCCAGAATCGAATCGGGGTCTCCTGCATTGCAGATGGATTCTTTACCAGCTGAGCTACCTGGCAAGCCCATGCAATAGTATACTTTCATTTATTCTTATCTTCACAGATACTTATTGAATATGTATGTGACAGGTGTTAACTGCAGTATATACAACATTAAACAAAACAGAAAAAGACCCCTGTTCTTAGAATAAGTGCATGAATTATTTTGCTATTGTGAATTCACCTGATCTGAGTTTGAAAAAGTCCAGAAAAAAATAGGGAAGGGTAAAGAATCAGGGAAGTCCAGAAAGCAAGCTGTCATATTTTCAACACTATGTGGACACTTGAAAAGAAGGTGTACTGTGAAGTTAGAAAGGCTATCTTGAATAAAATCTCATTTTATTTAATTATTTATTATTTTTTATTTTAAAATTAATATCTCTTTTCTTTTATTGTGGTGGTTTTCGACATACATTGACATGAATCAGCCACAAGTGTACACATGTCCCCCCGTCCCAAACCCCACTCCCACCTCCCTCCCTCACCCACCCCTCTGGCTGTGAGTGTCCTGTTTCATGAACCAAAGTTGGACTGGTCATCTATTTCACATATTATTTAGGTCTTTCCCTCCATGAATTTATTTCTCTCTCTCTCATTATATATTGTTTTCCATATAAATAATTACATTACTTGCTACCACTAACACTTTTGTGTCTTTTCCTCTACATTTCTTATGCCTTCATTTTTTTTCTTACATTTTTTTTTCTGTATCTATTGAACAAAAATCATATAATTTTTTTGCTTGAGAGGCATTACTCAATACATTTTTTTCCTCTTAATTCTGAACTAAACTGACTTCTGGAATATTCACTACTTGGTCATAGTGTATTTTTTCCCACACACTGCTAAGTTCAGTTGCTAATATATGTTTAGGATTTTGTAATACATGTTCATGAGTGATTCTGACCTGTACAATTTCTCATAAAATTATGATTAACTTTATTTAACACATTTGAAAGCTTATGAAATATTTAATTCCTAGAAGAAACATAAAGTTAATTGTATTCAATAAGAAACAAAAACTGAATAGTTCTATAACTATTGAAGAAATTAAATACTATTTTAAAAAACATCCTATGATGAAAATAACAAGCCTAATTTTGTAGGCAACTTTTACCAAACATCCGTGGATTAGAAAATGCAAATACTGCAAAACATCTTTCAGATTATTAGAGCGGAAGAGGGAAACCATAATGGTCTTGTATAATTGTGATATAAAATCTCCTTTTAAAAGTTTAAGAAAACTAATAAGAACAAAGTATAAATACCTAATCCTAAACAGGAAAAATAGAATTAAAAAACAGGATAACATTTCTACAGTTAATGAAAATACATCAGAAGACATGCCCACAAATAGATCAAATAAACTAGAAGATATTAGGAAAATTATTTTAAAATATGAGGAAAAATATTTAAAATAATTTCAAAAACTCAGAAATGATAAAATGCAGGGAAGACAGAAATTTTAAAAAATTCAAAAATTAAAATTAAAACTATAAGGAAAATAATAATGATCAAACACAAGAAATAATGCTTCCAGACAGATGGAAAATTTATTTTATAAAAGAAAGAAAACATTAAAAGAGATAGAAGTAATATATATGCATGTATTTTCTATAGGTATATATATATGTGTGTGTGTGTAGGTATATATACACACATATAAATGTACATGTATTGCATACATATACATGTGTATTTTGTGTAGGTATATATACATATATATATATATTCCAACTTAGGAAACATAGAAGTCCTTGAAGGTAAAAAATAAAAGCAAAGGAAATCAAGCTAATATTAAAAACTGTAATTCAAGGAAGCATTTCGGAATTGAAAAGTTTTTTTTGAAATTATTTAATGAAAGAACACACTGCATACTTAAGAATATTAATTTAACTGATCAACACCAAGACATAGTCAATAAAACTACTGGATATAAAAAAATTATTTTAGGTATCAAAGAGCCTTTTGCTCTTGCAAAAAGAGCAAGATACTCTTAAAGGAAATAAAATTAGCTTGTCATCAGACTTTTCAATTGCAACTCTTTATGCCAGAAGATCCTAAAGGAAAGAGAAGGACTAAAGGAAAGAGAAAGAGTGGACAAAGGACTTAATACTTAGCAAAACTGACTTTTGATTATAAAGGGCGCAAGTAAACTTTTATCATTATGCAAGAACTCAAGACATATTTTTTTCAAGAATCCTCCTGAGAAATCTACTAGAGAAAAAAATCTTCAGTAAAAAGAATTAGAGAGTCATCTACATAAAAACTGGTGGTGAGTGTTGAACATACAGTTTCTGGTAACATCAAGATGCAACAAGTACTAAAAGAGAAAGTGTGTAGCAATTGATGTATGATTTGAAAATACATATATAATATGATTTTTTGATGGTCTGAAAATATAAGATATTCTATTAAATTTTTTAAAATTAACATTTCAATAAGCTTATTGGTGGTTGTATGCTGGTACTGCCTTGGCTATACTATGTTGTGTGCATGGCTGTATGTACACTGCCACATACATGCTGACATATACTATAAAGCAGTGAGTGATTATAGGAAACTCTTAATTCTTTTCATCATGTGTCTTTCAGAACCAGAATTCTGATTAAAAGAATGGAGACAGAGAAATAAGTAAGATGAAATTAAGTAAAAATCCTAGAGTCTCTCGTTTGAATTAGATATATCAGTATAAACTCATGAGACTTGTTATCCTTCATACTCTATATCACATATGTGTACGTGCTCAGTCGCTTCCATAGTGTCTGACTCTTTGCTATCCCGTTGAGTGTAGCCTGCCAGTCTCCTCTGTGCATGCGATTCTCCAGGCAAGAATAGTGGAGTGGCCTGCCATTTCCTTCTCCAGGGGATCTTTCTGATCCAGGGATCGAACCCACATACGTGTGTGTGTATATATATATATATATATATATATATATATATCCAGATTATATATACACGTGTATATATATATACGTGTGTGTGTGTGTGTATATATATATATACACACTCAGATTCCGTATCTTGGCCATTCAACCAAAAACTAATCTAGATATTCCTGTGAAGGGATCTGCAGGTGTAATTAAAGCCCAGAAATTATGGAAAGCATCTTGGTTAGTTGACCTAATCACATGAGTACTTTAAAAGCACAGAGTTTTCTGTTGCTTGCATAAGACATCAGAGAATCAAAACACAAGGGATATGTATACCAAGTCATCACACTGTACAATTTAAATATCTTTCATTTGTCAATAATACCTCAATAAAGCTGGAAAAAAGCAAGCAAGCAAACAAACCAAAACCCCACAAAACACAAGGCAGATTTGTCATGCTATTTCTAGCTTGAATCTGGAGAGAGGATCATGTGAAAAGGATCTGAAGGTTTCTAGAAGTAAAGAGTGACCACTAGTCAAAGGCCAGCAAAAAAAATGGAAGTTCAGTCCTATAGCCTGAAGAAATCAGATCTTTGGAAAAGCTGAATAAGCCTGAAGTCAGATTCTTTCCTGGCTGCTGCTACTGCTGCTAAGTCGCTTCAGTCGTGTCCAACTCTGTGCGATCCCATAGAGGGCAGCCCACCAGGCTCCCCGTCCCTGGGATTCTCCAGGCAAGAATACTGGAGTGGGTTGCCATTTCCTTCTCCAATGCATGAAAGTGAAAACGCTCAGCTGTGTCTGACTCTTAGTGACCCCATGGACTGCAGCCTACCAGGTTCCTCCGTCCATGGTATTTTCCAGGCAAGAGTACTGGAGTGGGGTGCCATGGAGTCTCCCAATAATGCAACTCCTCCAACATTTTAATTTCAGCCTTGTGAGACTCTGAGCAGAGAATCACACAGTGATGGACTTTGGAACTAGACAAGTGTTTGATAATAAACACAGATGTTTTAAGACTTAAAATATGTGGTAATTTGTTACTCAGCAGTAGAAAACATTCAGTCTCAGGACATGCTGGTATACTCAAGAGCAAGGGAGCCATAGGACCTCTAGGGTCACATCAGAAAAACTTAGGAGTCAATTTCAAGAAATCTCACTGGACAAAAACACAACTTGAGCTGTAAAAATATAATAATAATTGAAGTAGATACAGCATAAAAGTTTAAACCCATGTGGTCATCATAACATAAAATAACCGATTGAATATGGAAGATTTTTATTTTACAAACTGGTAAAGAAAAGAGAAACCTGGCATTTATGTCATCTCTATATTTGAACTCTGAGAAGAGGGAAGGAGTCCTTTAAAGAGGTTTCACAGCTAATAGATTATAAGGAAATGATAATGTTAGAATGTCATCAAGTTGTTAACTCTTTACAGATCTTTGCTTTGAGTATAAACATCTGCTATCATGAAAAGAGGGAGAGTCAGACATTGTGTTCTTGATTAAAGAATATAACATCACTTGTAGCACTGTCAAAGCAACAAAATCTGTTTAATCATGTCTCTGGGTCCAGCTGCCAATCATGAAGAAATACAAAGGACTCACCAATATGTTAAACTGGATGATGAGTTTCAATCTGTAAAATCTAGTCTATGGGAAATTTTAAGATTAATTGGCTCAGTTTCATCAGCAGATTAATTGTAAGGAAATGAAAGGAATGGAGAGTAAAACTAAAATTGAAAAAAAGAAAGAGGCATATCAAAGTTCAACACAGATAACACTAAACTGTAATGTCCAGGGAAGCACACTAGAGTGACAAAACTGTAAAAGAAGGCAAAGAAGTGGTGTTATAAAATGAGACTAATAGTTTCTATTGTGGGGATGAATTTCTTGTGATTGTGTTGAACCACAAGGGCAGGCTTGCTAGAAAAATTTTATTTCTTGACCTGGTTGGTAGTTACAATAATGTTTGCTTTATAAAAATTTATTAATCTTTGTATTTATTTGGTAGTGCTTTATATATATACATGTTTTTATAACAAATGATTTTAAAAGATCCTTCCTGGCATCTGTCTCATTTGCCTAAATAAATGTGTTGTTATTATCACCATGGATATTGCTCGACTTGGGTTGCTCGTGTCACATCCCTTTGGATTATAATTAAGAAAATACATGGGATCCTGCATGCACCCAAGTTGTGCAATATTATTAATTACTTCAGTTTTAGATCTCTTGCTGATGCTGATAAAATTTTACTTATATATCTTTTCCATGTTAAGTCATATATATGAAACATGGGTACTTTGATGACTATTGAGTTTTCTTCAACAAGACGACATCTCATATCACCTGCCCCTCACCTCCAGATTTCTCTGAGAAAAATAATCAAAATAACCTGGAACTCCTCCAACCTCACTGCTTTCCTCTGTGATGGAGTCAGTTGTGTCCAATCTATGAACCAAACCCCCAGGCCTGGCTGAAAATTTTAGCTTAGAAGTAGGGCATTCCCAGGTTCCTGTGAGACACACCCACCCATTCTGACCAGTCTACTCATAGCTTCCTTGAAGAAGGGTCAGTACAAGGATCCTCGTCCTTTACTGTTCCTTAAAATCAAATGGAGAAACTTAGAGAATATATCTACTGGTCCTACCTCCGGCTAATTGAATCTGAATCTCTGTGGGTGGTAATTTTTTTTTTCCAAAGCTCCTCAGGTTTTAACATGCAGTCAGGTATGTGAACTATGAGACTCATATTTGTAACAAAGTTGAATACACGCAATTCTTTTTTGAATCATAAATTAGTTATAAAAATAAACTCTTCTATATTTATCTGTGCGTATTAATATTTGCCTATTAGTTTCTCTTAAAGACATTTTTAATATGCCAGTGTATGTTAAGATGACAGGGGAAATGATAAATGGAGACAGAAGTGTTAATTGTATTGTGTCAGAATTAAGTTTTAATTATTGTCAAGTCAGAAGAGTCTTTGGAATACTTATATCTTTTATTACAAAACAGTTCAATTTATACATTTTCTGCTACTATGCGGGTTTTAAAAACAGTTCTATTTTCAATTGCATTACACATATATGGTCATGGTAACCAATTAGCACTGTGAAATAGGAATAATGTATTCAAATAATACATTTTTTTGGAGTGTGTTACTTGTTATTTGAAACAGTGGCATGAGATAAGAGAAAAAGTTTAATTCAGAATGTGAGCAGGAAAATTACATCTCTCCATGGTGATCTGAGATAAACTGAGTACAGGTTGGATCATTGAAGATGATTTCAATTGCAAATACCACATTTCTGATTAAAAATGGCCATTAGAAGTTTAATATATGACATAACAAGAAATCTAGAGTAGATATTTCTAGATATGATTCGGTCATGTCAGGCGCCTGGCTTCTCTTAACATTCATCTGCTGTCTATAAGATGTGGACCAAAGCCCAAGCCCTGTAAATTACACGAAATATTCAAAGGAGGAAGAAAAAGGAGTTTTACTTTGTATTATAGAAGAAACTCTCTAGAACTCTCAGTTCCCCTTATCCAGATCAGGCTGAAAGTAGAGAATGAATCTTTGGCATTTTCAGCTTTTAATAAGGGTGTGGGGTGACCTCTGCCAATAACCAATTAACATGGTTAGAAATAGTGTTCAGTATAATCTGGAGCAATAAGCCTTTGTCCAAAATACAAATCTTCAGCAGTCATGCATGAACTGAGTAAACAATTTTCGGCACAATGTAAAAATAAGGAGCAAAATTTGAACAAATCAAAACCTGCAGTGATGTGAGTCTCTGTCTATATACTTCTCAAACTTCACATATATAACAAATACATGGGGCCTTTGTTAAACATTCTAGCCTGAAAGATACTACAGTCGGGTTTAGTATAGTGTTGAGGTCAGTTAAGGATGAGAACCAAATGGTTATTTGTCCTGAGCCTATACTTTGGGAAATATTCTACACTGACAACTATTAATAATCTCAAAATATTTAATCCTGACTTTTTTTTTTTGCCAGTGTCTCAAGTGGCTGAAAATCTCCAGAACCATGTTAATTCCAACCCAGTAGCATTTATGAAATAGCCTCTAAAGTAGATTTCACTTGCTGCTCGAACTTACACATAACTACTTAACCTGCCTTATCACAGAGACTCAGTCATCCTTATTCAGCTAAATCTCTGAAGTTGGCCACAGGCCTCTGGGAGCTCCTGATCTAATGCCCTCCTGTTGTCAACAGAAAAAGTCCACTGCTTCACTCTCTCACTAGTTTTAATTAATTAAAAACTCCCAGTCATCAGGAAGTCATATGCTCAGCATGCCCCCATGACAGCACAGTTTATCAAATTACCCTGTTCCCTGGGCAAGTTAATTCACCATATTGCTAAATTATTTCCTGTTTTTGTTTCCAATGCCAAGTTTGTTTGTTTTTTTTCCCCTCTCCACTCTGCCTGATGTAGGATGCCTTAATATCTCAAATCTTTTTTATTTAATAGCATAATTCATGAAACATAGCCAACAGTTTTTTATATTAAAAGAAATACAGTTTTCTCATAACAGCCAAATAAAATTGTATCACTGACTTACCAAGCAATTTGGTAAAGATGCCATAAATAAGTTCAGTCTCTTTCCAGTATCACGTCTTACCCACAACGCTATCTCCATTATTTTTATTTCAATGTCAGCTGCTTTACCCTTTACCTTTGTCACCCCAAATTCTGATCATAGGTTGCGTATGCTATTCACCTATTATTCAGCTGGTTGTAAATGGAAATAAAAAAACAAAAACACTCCACGCTCCTGCCAAAGAGAAAATGTTCACAAAGAAAATCTGATTTCATTTCATAATATAATCCCATAAAGACACGCTTACGTGCATTCTAATAAAAGCATAACTGGCATAGTTTCCTATGCCAGTAGCTACAGGAGCACTTTGAATGCTAGGCTCCCCTAGATCTCACCTCCTATGACAGCTGCTGGTGAACGACAATTACCATCCTTCCCCTCAGCACCTCCATGTAAAACACACTGCCTGTCACCCAAATAGGCACTCAACAAGCCACTCCCTCCCACCTTTTCTTCCAAAGTGCAAAACATTCATATATGAGAGGACATCATATTATGAATGTCTAATATGATCCTCTTTCTAACTCTACTCTGACTCATACCAAGAAGTAGATATCATTTTACAGAAATAATCCAATATTAAGAAGACAAAAGTTGAATTTCATCTGATTGATTTTATTGCTGAATTATGCAATTTGATCAACTGTCTACAAACCAGTCCCTAAGGCTAACTTAGTAATAACTCCCTAACTGCCACGTTCAAGTGAACTTTTAGTTTTGGAGAGTCTTGCATTTATCATCAGAGGATTTTGTAAATATCATATTCATATTTAAATTTAATATACTCTCTTGGCTGATGACCAAGAAATTGAAGTATAGCTCAGCTATGAGCATGCTATTATTTTCTGTCAGAGTTTTCCAAATATCTGCCAGTGTGTTTTACAGGCCACTAATAGAATATTCAACACTGAAAAAAAAAGTTAATCTGTCAAACATGTGAAATACATTTTGGTTAGGCAAAAACTAAAGATCTTTTAAAAACCTCAGGACTTTGCTGAAAACATGTGAATGTGCATTTCGAAATTCTAATGTGGGTATGTAATCATAATATCCTAATAGGGTATATACCACAGTATTTGACCAGGAACCATAGTTTCTTCTCTTTTACTTCAAAAAAATCATTTTCAGCTGTTATATTAAATTAATTGAAAATTTTTCTTTGCTACTAAAATGTGGTCTGAGAAGAGACAATGGTCCCCAAGCCAGGGTGTAGACAGTTTCTCCTCAGGAGTGAGTGTGTGAACACATGGCACAAAGAGCTGAAGCTTGATGTTAAAAGTCTGTGGGTGTCGAGATGGTGAATAAGCTCGGAGCTGTTCATACCAGGAAAGGTAGGCTTTTTTGATAGAGACAACCTCAGGAAGCTTAAAGAAAGGAGAGATTTGGAGGCTGCCAGGGTGTACACGGCATTGTTCAGGAGAGGAGAGGCTTAAAAAGAGAAAGTCTATGCACTGAATACTGGGGATTCTAATAACATGAGACTTTTGTGACTTTGAGGAAAACAGTTGCAACTTGGAGCCATGTGGCCCATGAGAGACTGGGATTTTTTTTTTCCTTCCCCCAGAGGAGTGATTGCAAGGAAATATATCTTTTTTGGCTTTATAGATAACCACTGAAGACAAAAGAAGCAGGAGAGCTATTGCCAACTCAAATATTTGAAACTGTTACTGTTAATATAAATTATTATATAACATATATATATAACATATTATATAACTTATATTGCTCATTATACTTCTTCATCAATAACCCATAAACATGACACATCCCAGAGTCACCAGTGCTTGTTCATATACCTTGTTCATCAAACTTAGGAGATTTTTTAAATGGGCTAAAAACCCATAGGTTTTAAATACCGTGACACAAGCTGCAAGTAATCATTTATCAGTATGTGCTTTTTCCACATCCTCCGTCTTTTCGTCTGCCCCTCCTCCTCCCTTCCTTTCTCTTCTTCAGGTCTGTTTTTCCTTTCCAAAATTTTATATTCTAGTATTACTTCTGAATGGGTCAATAATAAAAAGGTATAAAACGGAAGAGGGAAAATGTTCCTCTCACTCTGTTACTCAATTTCCCTTCCGAGAGGAAACAACTTATGCATTTCAAAAATATTTCCAGAGATACCTTTATATGTTTCTATTACTTATATACATAAACATAAATACAATATACATATTATATGTATTTTTCTTCTTTATCACACAAAAGGTTATATATGCTGTTCTGAATCTTAAACGTCATTTTAAAAATTAACTCATTCTTCTGCCAAATATAAGCAATATTTAAATGAATTTAAAACGTAATTCAATTCTAGAACAAGCACACATTATAAGGTTGATAAGTAAAAGACAACATGTAGAAAAATGTTATGTCATAAAATTAATTTCATTGATATTTCTTATTTCTTAGATTGTGATAATCCCTCTTCCTGACTTACTTTGATTCACTGATAATTTTTTACTAGGTGCACTCAAATTTATGAAAGTTCTTCTGTGAATTTAAAAGTGAAATTCTGAATAGTGTACTTATTCTATTTCCATATCAATATTATCACAGAGGGAGGGACTTATATAGCACATCACAGCTGTGAAATAAGTCCTATTATGGTGAAAGTTTTCAAAAACTATTATTAGAAATAAATTAGATAGGCTGAAGCATACAAAAATATATTCAAATTTGACCAATAAAATGATAATAAAATAATAATAATAATGTATTTTTAGAAGTGAGGTATCTTTTTATATCCCAAACATATCAGTACTCATTATTTTGGAAAATTGTTTTCACCACCCATCATCACGGAGGCAGGGACAAATAATTTTGATATGCAAATAGAATAAGCACACTTTCAGAATTTATTTATTTATTTATTTATTTATTTTTTTACTTTATTTTACTTTACAGTACTCTATTGGCTTTGCCATACATCGACATGAATCCACCACAGGTGTACACGAGCTCCCAATCCTGAATCCCCCTCCCACCTCCCACCCCACAACGTCTCTCTGGATCATCCCAATTTCATTTTTAACTCACATACAGAAAAATGTTCATAAATCTGAGCATTATCTTTTCCTTGCCTCCTACTAGTCAGTGTTCTCTTAAAGTTAATAATTTAAGAACAGGTCTATAGACGGCTGTTACTCAATTTTTCTTCTTTCCCTTAGACCATAACTTGGTGCTTGACCTTCTTGTCTGAATCTGGTTTCACTACTTGCCCAGGAAAAACTTCTCCAGCAAAATTGCTTTTTTTCTGTTCTTGAGATCACCAAGACTTTCTTCTAGAGCACTCTGTCCTCTCCTTAAAATGTTCATTCTTCAGCTGTTTCCAAAGTTTTATCTTTAGGGTCTTTTCTCTGAGATCTGAGTATCTTATGTGAATAAGGTGTATCTTTTATATCAGTTATCTGCCAAGATATATTCTTCCCCTGTCATAATCTCCAATTTTAAAAGTATGTGTTTTCTCACTCACTGATGCTCTGATAAATACTTGATAAATCAGCAGGTTGCTAATCTAGGTCCCAGATGCTGTGAGTATAGATAAAGCCATAGTCTTTCTTCCCAAATAACTCCTTGTATAAACTAACACATAAATGCACACATGATATCTGGGGCTATGTGGAGGAGAGTCACTTACAATCAAATGGAGTAAGTGATAGCTCTGTTTTCTATTCTGTTGGGTCCTATGAACTGAACTTGAGGATCTGTGGCTAGTACAGAAAAGTCCAGAAATAAACAGAACCAGAAAAAGAGTTTTTTGTTGTTGTTCTCATTTTCTTGATTTTTTTGAGCCTTAGAAAACATACAGGTAAGAAGTAGTCATGATTTAGCAGGAAAAATGTGAACTAATCTAGAACTAAAAATAATTGGTTCAGTTCCTAGAGACAAAAGTGTAGTTTCGAGTGGAGGAAAAAACAACAATAACAAGGAACCTTTACCTTGAGGTCTGGATAGCATCTGAAATCTGTCATGGAAAGCCAGTAGTAACTGGGCATCATTCAGTGACTTTGCAAGAAATTAAAGGACCAGTGAGACCCACAATGGGGGAAACAAAATAAAACTGGTGTGGATATTGCAGAGTGATCACAGTTGACAGACTGATTCTGAATCTATATGAGAAGCCTTTTACACAGCTCTTGGCAACAATGGGCTGGTGCTTTGAGAATAACTAATTTCTAACAATCAGACTCAGAGAAGGCAATGGCACCCCACTCCAGTACTCTTTCCTGGAAACTCCCATGGACGGAGAGCCTGGTACGCTGCGGTCTATCGGGTCGCAAAGAGTCGGACACGACTGAGCGACTTCACTTTCACTTTTCACTTTCATGAACTGGAGAAGGAAATGGCAACCCACTCCAGTGTTCTTGCCTGGAGAATCCCAGGGATGGCAGAGCCTGGTGGGCTGCCGTCTATGGGGTCGCACAGAATCGGACATGACTGAAGCGACTTACCAGAAGTAGCAGCAGCAGCAATCAAACTAGTAAGGGTTAAAAGTGAAGTGACAGTCACTCACTCTTTGCGACCCCATGGATTACAGCCTGCCAAATTCCTCTGTACATGGAATTTCCCAGGCAAGGATACTTGAGTGGGTTGCCATTTCCTTCTCCAGGGAATCTTCCCAGCTCAGGGATTGAACCCGGGTCCTGTGCTTTGCAGGCAGATTCTTTATCATCTGAGCCAACAAAAGTTGACATAATATTAAATATGTATGTATATATTTGTATACATATTTATAATGTCCCTAAAAGTCTCAGAATGAAAAGTCTAGGCCATCTTGGGTACCTTGGTAGGGTTTACATCTGAGGATTGATTTTCACCTTGGAGCATCTTGACCATTTTCTTTGCCATTTTTTTCTTGAGTGTTGTGCCATCAATTTCTTTGATCAATATGCCACTGTTTTAGCATCACTTTTCTAGGAAGGATTGTATTTTAGGTTTATCAGTAGGCCAAAGATCAGTTGAAAGTGTTATTGCTTAAACTGCAGAATTTGTTATATATGCCTATGCCTCACTGAAAACTGTCAAGAAGCTTGCCCTTCTACCTATAGATCACTGCCTTTCTGCTGTGCCTGACGCACATCTCCATATAAGCATCTTCCCATATTAAATTTTCTGAATATCCAGCAGACAATAACAGATTAAAGCTCATAAGAATCTCTATATATAGCCTCCTAAAACTAATTTTGTGGTATTTTTGATTATTTCCAGAACGATTTGAATCCTTATTAATATTTTAATATTAAATTAAATTTTATGCTCTAAACAAATAGCATGATGGCAGGTTTTTTTGAGGAATAACTGAGAACCAGAGAGTGATACCAAGGTTAGAAAAAAAGAGGTGGCTGTTTAGTTGCTAAGTTGTGTCCAACTCTTTTGAGAGTCCATGGACTGCAGCCTACCAAGCTCCTCTGTCCATGGAATTCTCCAGGCAAGAATACCAGAATTGGTTGCCATTTCCTTCTCCATGGGGACATTACTAATCCAGGGATCAAACCGGTGTCTCCTGCATTGGCAGGAGGGTTCTTAACCACTGAGCCACCAGGGCTTCCCCAGAAGAAAAGATACATATGCATAAATCTCAGTTTCAAAGTTCCCTACAATTGGAATAACTGTAGCTTGAAATACATAGCTTTTGTGATGTTGACTAAAACATAAAGTACATGGAACTAAGCAAACATCATGTACTCACAATATATAATTATGATCAAAAGATTAGCTTTCTGGTGCAGTACATGGAATAAAACTAATTCATATTGAAAAAAAATCCATATTCACAATTCTAGAGCATTATATCAATAATAATGTAGAAAAAACCTGAACAGCTACTCTACAACAAATTATGAAAAATACAGATAAAGTTTTAATTTTCCCTGGTTTTATAAAGATCTACTATAGTCTACGATTAACAGGCCCTTTACTTAGAAGAAATTTAAATTATAGAAACCTCACAGGAACAAAGTTTTGATGCTTCCAGTGAGATTTTTTTTGAAAATATATTGGGAGGAAGTAAAGTAGACCTATTATTATACACCGTGAGTTAAGAAGAAAATCAACGGGCCTCTTACCTCTCCTGATTTAAAGTTTTGCTTAAAAAATATGGCATTTGTTTTCGACAGTATGGTTGACAAGAGGTCCTAAAACACACCTTAAAAAAAAACAAAGAGAGAGAGAACACAAAGAGATCCTAAGGGAGTGTCAGTGGTAATAGGGCATACTATATCTTATACTGGGTAGTAGGTTTGAGAGAAGCCTTATTTCTTTCCCTATTATGTTGTATTTCACATAAACATATGTTTTATATATATATGTGTGTGTGTTTGTGCATGTTTTCCTACATTTTATTTGTAGCAATTATTTTATACTAGTAAAAAATCAGGATACAAAATTTCACTTATGTATTATAATCATAATGATGTAAAAAGCAATCAAAATCTTGTGTCTAGAAGAAAACTAAAAAGAAAAATACCAAAATCATAATAGTGACTAATTTTCATTTGCAGGAATGTTGGTGATTGCTTTTCCTCCCTTTAAAAATGTTTTGTTGTTTTAAGTTTTCTTTAGTGAGCATCCTCGCATACAACGTTTACTTATTTCATGAATAGAAATAAAAATAAAATGAGGTAAAAAGCAAAACTTATGTTCATATAAAAATGGAAATGAAAATTATGTTTATTATAATAGCCTATACATACTTGTTCATATCAGCTTTATTTGTAAAAGTTAAAAGCCAGAAACAATCTAAATGTCCTTTCAAGGTAAATGATACAACAAACCATGTTATGCCCATACAGTAGATACTACACAGCAATAAAAAGAAACAATCTAATGATGTATCAGCTATCTGGATGCATCTCAAGGCCGTTATAATGAGTGAAAGAGCCAATCTTGAAATTTCTATATATTATTCAATTTGTACAATATCAAAATTACATAGAGACAGAAAACACAGCAGTGGTTAGGAATGGCAGTAGGAGGTGGGTGAATGTGACTACCATTAACTGGTGACATGAAGATCTCTGTGGTGATGGAACGGTTCTGTATTTTGGTCATAGTGTTAATTCATATGAATATACACGTGTGATAACATGCTATTGGACAATTTGCACTTATTGTGCCAGTGTTCACTTCCTCAGCTTAATACTACACTATAGGTGTATAACATAAAATATGAAAATAGGGAGAATGGGTAAAGGGTAACTGAGCATTACTATCTTCATAATTTCTTGAGAATCTATAATTATTTCAAAATAAAAAGTGTGAAATTTTCTTCTGATCTTTGAATTTTCTAGAGGCAATATTTCTCTGATTATGAATAAAGTTTATTAATTTTGTTATTTAAGAGTAGTAGTAGTATGTAGAAACATTTTACACATATTACTTTTCTTCCTTATTTCCTACACTGGTTGTGACTCAACACAAGTGAAATAAAAGTAAATTTAAAATTCCATCATGGTATTAACAAATTAAAAATAACGTTAAGATCAAGACTAAAATTTTGTTAAAACCTTAGGTGAAGATGAACTAAATTTGCTTTGGGGCAGAGTCTAATGCAAGAGTTACAGTGTTAAGTAACACAGATTTGGTCCCTGATCTCAGGAAGCTTGCACTATAGTGAGCAGAGAGAAAGTAAAAGGAAAAATTGAAACTAAGTAAATGCATGAAGATATTGGTAACATTAATGAAGGAAGTGAGCTTCTCAGTTGACACTTCCCTGGTGGCTCAAATGATAAAGAATCTGCTTGCAGTGAGGGAGACCCACGTTCAATCCCTGGGTTGGGAAGATCCCTTGGAGAAGGTAATGGCAACTCACTCCAGTATTCTTGCTTGGAGAATTCCATGGACAGAGGAGCCTGGTGGGCTACAACCCATGGGGTCGCTAAGAGTCAGACACAACTGAGTAACTAACACACACACCCATGAAGGAAGCAGAGAACTGACATATTAAATAACAGTGAAGTTCTAATTCATAAAGGTTGCTAAGGCAGAGAAGGCCTCTCGGGGGAGTTATTTAAGCTGAGACTTGAAGCAGTTGGAGACACATTAATTAATAAGAAGCTCTCTAGAACATTAAAAAGAATTCTGACTTTGCAGAATGTGGTTTTGCCACAGTCAAGAGCACATATATATTTGGAACATATTCCTACTGGACACTATTCTAGCCCTTTCCTGGCACCCAGAAGATACTTAATGTGTGTTGCCTAAATTCCTGAGTATTGATTCCATTGCACATCACAACTAAGTCTTTTGCAAATAAGGAAAGATAATGAATAAACAAAGAGATTTTAAAATATGACCTCTATTTCAATCTAAAATTTAATACTATTTAAAATAATGTTCTCAAAGAACTGTTTTATGTTTTCATGTTGACTCTTAGCCCCATCTTCACTTTATTATTATCATTATTTCAAAAGAATTCTATTCCTCTACGTTTTAACCCTGGACCTCAAATTGTCCCTAGTAAAGGCATAATAATTTCTAATGTGACTTTTTTAATGAATTACAGTCTGCCTTGTTAAAAAATAATGTGTAATGGTTACAGGAGACATTATTTAAAGCTTAAAATATGATCCAATAATAGTAAAATTAGTATTACAATTTATGTAGCTGTGTACACTGTGAGAATGTTATATGCCAGGTTGGCTGGGTTCCTCTCTCAGTCCCCTGCTCTCAGGCATCATTTGTGATTGCTTCTGAGTCATCTGGTCCTAGTTCTAGAATCTAGACTGATGATAAATCACTGAGGTTCAAAAATGTTGCTCACTCAGCTTCTGACTTATTAAAGTGATGAGGATTTTTCAGGTTCAGCTTTAATGCCAACACTTAAAAATAATGGGTCCTTGTTCCTCCTGTTGCCAGTGGATATTTTTCTCAGTTTTACAGCAGTTCTCAGAGAGAAGTACAGGCCTACTGTGCAGCTTTGTATAACAGCTGGAAGGGCAAAAGCAGATTAAAATTCAATAAAGCTCGAGTAAGTTGTGCATCTACCTAAGTAATAACCTGATCAGTATTCATAATAGAATTACAAGCCTTGTTACCTCAGAGGGCTTATCTAATGGAGGGATTAGCATGTTCTGGAATTTCATTTCACAGTGTGGCGAGCCCGCCACCCTGACACCACTGCTCAATCATGAAATACAGCAAAAATGCAAATAAAAGTGTTACATGGGAGAAATGGACAGAGTTTAGAACAAGTGGTGGAGGGTTAGAGGTATTCATCTCAATTGTGAATTCTTCAGTCTGTTGTGGCCAAAATTACTTCTTTATTCCTGAATTTTTATAGACCTGTGTGATTTTCACTAGGTAGTAAGAGTGTGGATAAGCTCAGCCTATGGATTACTCTAAAAATGTAAGCACTTTAGAGAAATTCCTAATAAAACATAAAAGCAAAAACAAACTGGAAACTCAAGAGAAAAATAGAAAATAGAGTAAAAAAAATCATTAAATGGTACTCTTAATCAGATATGTCATTTAAACTATACAGCAATGGCTGTTTGTATACATTTTTTTTCATGAACTAAAGTTTTCCTTGACCATTGTGCATGCTTGTGTCAAGAAGAACCACAAAGGAAAAAGAAGGAAGGCAGGAGTACTTGCAGCATTCTTCCTAGTGTGACAGAGTATCAATTCTAAAATTAAGTATTTTCATAAAATATGAATCTGTGCACTCCTAAATAATACCATGCATGCTCATAGTCTGCCTAAACAATAATTGAGTATATACAAATTTTACAATCTTGGTTTATCATTTTTCCACGGTTGCTGTTCCAGCAGTAATTTTTAAAGCAAAAATAAATCTAGAAACAAAGAAAAGCTATTTCTTATTTAATCTCCTGGATGATTTATAGGCTGCTGAGCAGTGCAATCAGAGTAAAAGCTCTCTCTTTCTCTAAGGCATTTAACAGAGTACACTTTTAAAGACAAGCTATGATCTATTGAAGTCACATTAGTACAGACAAAATACTGTCTTCTAACTTCCCTGCTTCATAGCCAGTTAATGACTGGTTAGGGTCAATTACAGAACATAGTATAGTTAGTAGAAAGACACTGAGAGATTAAAAGTGTGTGTGTGTGTGTGTGTGTGTGTGTGTGTGTGTGTGTACATGTGCACAATTCTCTGCTATAGCTTTTTATATTCTTTGAGAGAAAGTACAATTTAAGACCCACAGACAACAGATCACAGGGAACACATCTATAGCTCTAAAAAAAAAAAAGAAAAAAACAAGGTTTATTGACTTACTGCCAGGATGAGATACATATCATAAGAATGAAGTATTAGAGTGATACTGATAAGGTTTAGACTTGTGCTACATGATTCTAAGAAGGGATAAGGGCTGATTTGGATGGGATGCTGTCAAGAACCAGGGGCAGTTCAGCAATTCAGTGTCTTATTTATGTTTATACTGTGGGAGTGTGAAGAGAGAATGAAGATATCATTGGTAAAAAGACAGAAATTACTCAGAAGAAAAGATGATTAGTCATTTTGTGCCTGGGAGGTAGCCTTGGGTATATTCTTTTAAAAAACATTATGTTCTGTTGTCCTTGCCCCAATCTTTTTAGAATCAGTGTTGATATTTTCTTAGGTATATCATCCTCTCAACAAGTACCATGTTACAAAACAATTCACTTTATTTTATTGCAGTACTTGTCCATATCCATGAGTCACAGACTGTAACCAGAAAAATCCTAACAATTACAGGTTATACAAAAGGTTTTGCAAAACAGGAACTAAGTAAGATACTTCTTAATATTAAAGCAAACCCTCCAAATGACTGGAAAGAGTGAAAATATTTTTTCTAACAAAGGTCCGTCTAGGCAAGGCTATGGTTTTTCCTGTGGTTATGTATGGATGTGAGAGTTGGACTGTGAAGAAAGCTGAGCAGCGAAGAATTGATGCTTTTGAACTGTGGTGTTGGAGAAGACTCTTGAGAGTCCCTTGGACTGCAAGGAGATCCAACCAGTCTATTCTGAAGGAGATCAGCCCTGGGATTTCTTTGGAGGGAATGATGCTGAAACTGAAACTCCAGTACTTTGGCCACCTCATGTGAAGAGTTGACTCATTGGAAAAGACTGTGATG
>SJYV01011762.1:177339-195664 GCA_006410875.1 Neotragus pygmaeus
CCCTTGGACTGCAAGGAGATCCAACCAGTCTATTCTGAAGGAGATCAGCCCTGGGATTTCTTTGGAGGGAATGATGCTGAAACTGAAACTCCAGTACTTTGGCCACCTCATGTGAAGAGTTGACTCATTGGAAAAGACTGTGATGCTGGGAGGGATTGGGGCAGGAGAAGAAGGGGATGACAGAGGATAAGATGGCTGGATGGCATCACTGACTCGATGGAGGTGAGTCTGAGTGAACTCTGGGAGTTGGTGATGGACAGAGAGGCCTGGCGTGCTGCGATTCATGGGGTCACAAAGAGTTGGACACGACTGAGCGACTGAACTGAACTGAACTGAACTCCGTTTCACCAACCTGAAGAAAATCATTTACTTTTCTAAGATTCAGTGTTCTATTTCAGGAAATTAGGATGATTAACCCATTTAGGCATATTTCACAGGGTTAAAATAAAGAATTGACAATATAAAGAATCAATATATTAATGATTTTGCTTGTTGAAGTAATAACAATAGTAAGCATTTATATGTTGCTCCAAGTACTTTACATATATTAAAATGCTCTAAGTACTTTATATATATTAATCCACTTAATATGGATAATATTTTTTCCCCCAGTCAGAGGCTAAGTAACTTGCAAGATCACACTGTTAAGTGGCAGAAATGCTATTCAGATCAAAGTTGCTGTCTCCTGAGTCCTTGCTTGTAGAGGATACAGATAAATGAAGTTCCCCTTAAAAGCAGTGTTAAAGGCACTTGTGTCTGGGGCTTCTGTCCATGTGATTCATTTCCAGTGATGGATATGGTGCTGCAGTCATAAAGCTGGCCTTACTTTTTAGAGTACAGAGAAATCTCCAGCTATTTGTTTGACTCAGCAACAACAAAACTTAAAGTATGTGAATCCAATAACAGTTTCTTTAATATATGAATAGTCACAGATTTGGGAAAATTGTTATACCTCCTCAGTTTACAGAGTAAAACAGTAAATTTTTTTTCCTAACGCTTTTTCTTTACAATCTTTTCTACTCAGCCAACTCTATTCTTTGAACAAAATTTTATAGATATTTCTTTTTAGCACATGTGCTGCCAAAGCAAATGCAGATTTTTCTTATAATTACATTTTAAGTAAATTTGAATCCCAAATAATACTATAACCCATAACAAGCATTGCAGGAATTTTTCTTTCATCCTCATAAAATAATCCAATATTTTTTTTAATCAAGAAAATTAGAATAATATGGTGCTACTCTATAATAAATGATCACTGAGCACCCAAGATATGCTCCAGAATTATTCTAGATCCAGGAGAGTCACCAAAGTAGACACACAGCCTCACAAACTGGGTTTGAGGGAAGAAGGAGAAAGAGATGGATAAACAAAATGGTATTCCTATTGTATTTAATACTGGGTGGGGGGTGGGAGGACTGGGCGTGGGCAGATCAGTTTTTAGAATCCTCATTTTATAATAAATTATTTTCAGTAACAATCATGACATGAAATTACTAAAATAATGGCTTGAGAAAAAGATAGGCAGTAAAAATCTTCTGTTGAAATACATATGTGTATATAAAACAATGCCATAATAAGACAAACAATAATATCACAGTACAAAAAGGAAAAGCAAAGTATTAGATTAATACTTCTTAATTACACTATTGAGTTTTTAAAAATAAAATGAGAAAAAAATTACATCTATATTTTGGTCTGTTATAGTGATAAATAATAACAGTACGGTTTAATAATTAAAAAGAGCAGTGATTTTTAAAAAGTAGTTTTAATTTTAAANGCAAAGTATTAGATTAATACTTCTTAATTACACTATTGAGTTTTTAAAAATAAAATGAGAAAAAAATTACATCTATATTTTGGTCTGTTATAGTGATAAATAATAACAGTACGGTTTAATAATTAAAAAGAGCAGTGATTTTTAAAAAGTAGTTTTAATTTTAAAAGACATTTTTGAATTTAGTAAAATATCTTATTACTGAAATGTTAAAAAAAATTAAACTGATATTTACCAAATAAAAATATTACATCTTGCATCTTGTGCTCTCTTTCATTGTTTTAATTATATATATAAGAAATATCCAAGTGATCACATAGAATGGCTTAACTGAAGTGATTCAAAAAATTTTTTTGAAGAATTTCCAGTGCACTCCGACATTAAAAGTAAGACTGATGTTTAGTTTATTACTGATTTTGGATTACAACACATAACTTCCTTATTGGACCTAGGCAAACTACTCTCCTATTTTGGCTCCTGGTAAGCCATGGGAGGGCGAGAAAGAAAGATATAATAAAAAATAGTAATTTTAATTAGTCTCTTTGAGTTGAAAACACAGATCAAAATAAATGGTTTTTATTCAAATTGACTCTGAAAGAAATCTGAATTTTAAAATTAATTTAATTTCATTTGTGATAAATCAAAATTCTGAATCGAAATTGAAAACCATCTAAGTAAGGAATTTAAAATTAAATTAAATTTAAAACTTAACAGCAGATTTGATTTAAATTATTTTAATTTACATTAAATTAAAATTCAGAAGCATCTGAAATGAATCAGAATTAGTCATAATATTCACCTCATATATGAAATGCTGAAATTTCCATTTCTAACAAGCTGTAATCAGGCTCTGCTGATTTGATAGCAGTTTGCAGAACTGTTTGATATAAAAGATCAAAAAAGCCTGAAATAAGATAACAAAAGTAAATGTGGTGGGAAGAAATTATAACGGGTCAAATGATTAATGCCTCCAATGAGATTTACATTATCTTCAAATATGAAACTGGATTATAGAGGATAAGAAAAAAACTGAATATATTTCTATTGAAATGATAAAAATCTGATCATTCATGATGGAACATATTTTTCTAAATACATCTCCATCAGAGTAGCTGTCCCTCTGCTAGCTGAACCTTGTTCACCACTAGAGTGGTGTGAGGGTCCATGAACCTCTAAACGCTCCTGGCACAACTCCCTTGGTCCATATTATCTACTTCATCACTAGAAATTTCTTGAGAGAAAAGTTGCAATTTGATAAGGAAGCTGTAATTAGAACCTATCTTTTATACTCTTTAAAGAGACCATCAGGAAAATTCCACTGAGTTCACCTCTGTTTGTGTCATTCACTACCCACAAGTCAAGGCCCCAGCTTTTATCCCTTGCGCTCTAAGTACCCTCTAATCTGATTCAAGACCCATGTATCTCCAGTTTTTCAAACCTTTTGCTATTCTCTCTGAACTTATGGTCTGTGACAAACAAAACTCCTCCAGAGCACCTTCTTGCTCCAGAAGACTCCCAGCCCCTGGGCTAGACATGTATGGAGGTATATCTGCCCAGTCACTGGAGACTTCTCTTGACATTAGTGGATATATATAGTAAATTCATTTAAAAAAAAAGTAATCATAATATACTTTTTCAACTTTATACTGCCCCCTCAACATATATATGTATGTATACACACACACACACACACACACACAAAGATGGGGAAAATAAAGGAAACAGTATGAACCTAACAAAAGCAGAAGATATTAAGAAGAGGTGGCAAAAATACACAGAAGAATTATACAAGAGATCTTGATGACCCAGATATCCACAATGGTGTGATCACACACCTAGAGCCAGACATCTTGGAGTGTGAAGTCAAGGGGGCCTTAGGAAATATCAAGAAAAACAAAGCAAGTGGAGGTGATGGAATTCCAACTAAACTATTTCAAATCCTAAAAGCTGATGCTGTAAAAGTGCTGCACTCAAACACCAGCACATTTGAAAAACTCAGCAGTGGTCACAGAACTGGCAAAGATCAGCTTTTATTCCAATCCCCAAAAAAAGCAATGCCAAAGAATGTTCAAACTACTACAAAACTGAATTCATTTCACATGCTAGCAACGTAATGCTCAAAATTCTTCAAGCCAGGCTTCAACAGTATGTGAATTGTGAGCTACCAGATGTTCAAGCTGGATTGAGAAAAGGCAGAGAAACCAGAGATCAAATTGCCAACATCCGCTGGATCATGGAAAAAACAAGGGAATTCCAGAAAAAATATCTATTTCTGCATCATTGACTACACTAAATCCTTTGACTGTGTGGATCACAGCAAACTGTGTAAAATTCTTCAAGAGATGGGATTAACAGAGCATCTTATCTGCCTTCTGAGCAATCTGTATGCATTCCAGAAGCAACAGTTAGAAACGGACATGGAACAATGGATTGGTTCCAAATTGGAAAAGGAGTACATCATGGCTGTATATTGTCACCCTGCTTATTTAACTTATATGCAGAGTACATCAGGCAAAATGCTGGACTGAAAGAAGCATAAGCTGGAATCAAGTTTTCTGGGAGAAATATCAACAACCTCAAATATGCAGATGACATCACCCTTATGGCAGAAAGTGAAGAGGATCTAAAATGCCTCTTGATGAAAGGGAAAGAAGAGAGTGAAAATGCTGGCTTAAAACTCAACATTCAAGAAACTAAGATCATGACAACTGTTCCTATCACTTCATGGCAAATAGATGAAGAAACAATAGAAACCGTGACAGGCTTTATTTTCTTGGGTTCCAAAATCACTGCAGATGGTGACTGCAGCCATGAAATTAAAAGACACTTGCTCCTTGGAAGAAAAGTTATGACAAACCTAGATAGCATATTAAAAAGCAGACACATTACTTTGCTGACAAAGGTCCATATAGTCAGTTANAGATGGTGACTGCAGCCATGAAATTAAAAGACACTTGCTCCTTGGAAGAAAAGTTATGACAAACCTAGATAGCATATTAAAAAGCAGACACATTACTTTGCTGACAAAGGTCCATATAGTCAGTTATGGTTTTTCAAGTAGTCATGTATGGATGTGAGAGTTGGACCATAAACAAAACTGAGCACCAAATAATTGATGATTTGAACTGTGTTGCCGGAGAAGACTCTGAGAGTCCCTTGGACTGCAAGGAGATCAAACTAGTCAATCCTGAAGGAAATTATCCTGAATATTCATTAGAAGGATTGATGCTGCAACTGAAGCTCTAATTCTCTGCCCACCTGATACAAAGAGTCGACTCATTAGAAAACACCCTGATGCTGGGAAAGACTGAAGACAGGAGAAGGGGATGACAGAAGACGAGATGATTGGATGGCATAACTGACTCAATGGACATGAGTTTGAGCAAGCTCCAAGAGATAGTGAAAGACAGAAAAGCCTGGTATTCTGCAGTCCATGGGGTCACAAAGAGTCAGACTAAGCAACTGAACTCAATGACACATACACAATATATACAGTTGGCCAAAAAGGTTGCAATATATTAGGGAAAAACCCAAAAAACTTTTCAGTCAATCCAATATTCTATATTGTTTTAAAGTATTTATCCTGTTAACTAAACCTTCTTAGAGCATTTTTATGAAAAGAAAAACTATGAGATCATTTAAATTAAAAACATTAAGTCACAGAAATCAAGATTTAAGAGGAAAATTTCCCAACAAATAGTGCCTCAAATATATCTAAAACACATACACACACAGATAAGATACATACATTATATCAATAAAGGTTTCAGTTTACAGTTGGTGCACCAAAGACCTAGAACAGCTCATTAACACAAATTATTTTATTATCTACCTACATAACTATTTAAAGGCATTGTCAAGTTTTATAGCACTTATTTACTAGTTTGACTATCAGTTCGATTCAGTCGCTCAGTCGTGTCCAACTCTTTGCAACCCAATGAATCGCAGCACACCAGGCCTCCCTGTCCATCACCAACTCCCAGAGTTCACTCAAACTCATGTCCATCAGGTTGGTGATGCCATCCAGCCATCTCATCCTCTGTCATTCCCTTCTCCTCCTGCCCCCGACCCCTCCCAGCATCAGAGTCTTTTCCAAAGAGTCAATTCTTCTCATGAGGTGGCCAAAATACTGGAGTTTCAGCTTTAGCATCATTCCTTCCAAAGAACACCCACGGCTGATCTCCTTTAGAATGGACTGGTTGGATCTCCTTGCAGTAAAGGGGACGCTCAAGAGTCTTCTCCAACACCACAGTTTGAAAGCATCAATTCTTTGGTGCTCAGCCTTCTTCATAGTCCAACTCCCACATCCATACATGACTACTGGAAAAATCATAGCCTTGACTAGACGGACCTTTGTTGGCAAAGTAATGTTTCTGCTTTTGAATATGCTATCTAGGTTGGTCATAACTTTTCTTCCAAGGAGTAAGCGTCTTTTAATTTCATGGCTGCAGTCACCATCTGCAGTGATTTTGGAGCCCCCCAAAATAAAGTCTGACACTGTTTCCACTGTTTCCCCATCTATTTCCCATAAAGTGATGGGACCAGATGCCATGATTTTCATTTTCTGAATGTNGGACCTTAGTCGCCAAAGTAATGTCTCTGCTTTTGAATATACTATCTAGGTTGCTCATAACTTTTCTTCCAAGGAGTAAGCGTCTTTCAGTTTCATGGCTGCAGTCACCATCTGCAGTGATTTTGGAGCCCCCCAAAATAAAGTCTGACACTGTTTCCACTGTTTCCCCATCTATTTCCCATAAAGTGATGGGACCAGATGCCATGATTTTCATTTTCTGAATGTTGAGCTTTAAGTCAACTTTTTCACTCTCCTCTTTCACTTTCATCAAGAGGCTTTTTAAATCCTCTTCACTTTCTGCCATAAGGGTGCTGTCATCTGCATATCTGAGGTTATTGATATTTCTCCCAGCAATCTTGATTCCAGCTTATGCTTCTTCCAGCCACCGTTTCTCATGATATACTCTGCATATAAGTTAAATAAGCAGGGTGACAATATACAGCCTTGACGTATTCCTTTTCCTATTTGGAACCAGTCTGTTGTTTCATGTACAGTTCTAACTGTTGCTTCCTGACCTGCATATAGGTTTCTCAAGAGGCAGGTCAGGTGGTCTGGTATTCCCATCTTTTCAGAATTTTCTACAAGCGCAGGTGGCTGTGATGGTGCACAAGTGTGGCAGAGAGGAGGTACCCCATGCCCGAGGCCAGGGGCGGCAGCTAGGAGTTTGACTAAAAGTTTATGTTAAAAACAGTTTGTTATTTATCAGAACTCTTGCAAAATTTTTTCAGTTCCTGACCTATAAGTTTTGATTCATTTATTACAGAATTAATGTTGCTAAATCAACTTTAATAAGATTTAAATACAGACTCTCTAGGTCATTAACTCTCAAATATGATTTGGGGGAATGTGAGGGTCTCACAAGCCCTTCCCCTGGAGGAGGGCATGGCAACCCACTCCAGTATTCTTGCATGGAGAATCCCAAGGACAGAGGAGCCTGGTGGGCTACAGTCTAAGAGTCACAAAGAGCTGGACATGACTGAAGTGACACTCACAAGCCTTTTCAGGGGTCTTATAAAGTCCTTTCTTCTCTAACTATATACCTATGTGAGGCCACATTTTTTTTCATATATTTTGTTTAAAGTAACATATTGCAAAAAATTGAATGCTGAAGCAGATACAAGAATTTATTTGTATCCCATAAGCCAGGCTTTAAAAAGATTTACAAAAATACAAAGGTATCCCATTCTTCTATTATTTGTTTTGGAACATAGCTGTTTCTATAAACATAATCTGTTAATCCTCAATGAGTTTACTATTATTATTTTAAAATAAACATTTTAAAAAAGAAATGAGTTTTAAATCTGAATAATTCTGTCATCTTTAAGGTGATATATTTTCTCTCTTTTAAGCTACTAATGTGATAAAGTACATTAATAGAATTCTTATTGTTTAATATTTATTCAATGAGACATTATCTTTATTTGGGGGTAAAATCTAATTTACCATTTAAAATGATTTTTTACAGCCTATCAGATTTGATTTACTAGTATCTTAGAATGTGGGCAGCTTAATTTCTGTTGGCAATTTCTCCTCATTTAGTTGGCAAGTGGGTGAACGGTAGACAAAATGTGCTGACAAATGTGAGGAATCCACTCACCTTCTTTGGCCACGTCTAACCTGTGCTACATCTAAACATTTGCCTTTTGAAGGCAAAAGAAGGGGGCAGCAGAGATGAGATGGATAGATAGCCTCACTGACACAAAGAACATCAATTTGAGCAAACTCGGGGAGATAGGGACTTCCAGGTGGCGCTAGTGGCAGAGAATCTGCCTGTCAATGCAGGAGACCCAAGAGAGACACAGTTTCAATCCCTGGGCTGGGAATTTCCCCTGCAGGAGGAAACGGCAAACCACTGTGGGATCCTTGCCTGGGAAATCCCATAGACAGAGGAGCCTGGCGGGCTACAGTCCATGGGATCATGAAGAGTCTGACATGACTTAGTTTCTGGATGACAACAACAAACCTGTGCTGTTAACCTTTGAGCAGAATAGAGCTGCTCAGTTCCTGGTACATGAGCTCAGCCAGATATTTTCTTTGACTCAGAATTCCTTTTCTTAAATTATTGTCCTGAAGTATTTGAACGGGAGAGCTGAAGTGTGAGCTCAGAGATAGGGAAGAAATTTGTTCTAATGTCAGGCTCCCCTCTGTTCTCAGTGCACTGAGCACAGACCACGCCCACGAGCTTGCACATTCATTGCCTAAGGAAGATCGCACCCCTCAGTTAAAAACCTAGTGTCCTTAGTTCAGTTCAGTCGCTCAGTCATGTCCAATTCTTTGCAATCCCATGAATCGCAGCACGCCAGGCCTCCCTGTCCATCACCAACTCCCAGAGTTCACTCAGACTCACGTCCATCGAGTCAGTGATGCCATCCAGCCATCTCATTCCTTGTCGTCCCCTTCTCCTCCTGCCCTCAATCCCTCCCAGCATCAGAGTCTTTTCCAATGAGTCAACTCTTCGCATAAGGTGGCCAAAGTACTGGAGTTNAGATGCCATGATCTTCATTTTCTGAATGTTGAGCTTTAAGCCAACATTTTCACTCTCCTCTTTCAATTTTATCAAGAGGCTTTTTAGTTCCTCTTCACTTTCTGTCCATCCTTACTTCTTCCCTTTTCTTCATTTTCCACATGCAAGCCATCCTCAACGTTTCATAGCTGTACCATTGTACCATAGCTGTACTTTATGCTTGGTCAAAGTCTCATTCTCTTACTGTGGGACTGCAGTAGTCTTCTACTCAGGGCAATTAGATAGAGGTGGTGTGTTTTGCTGATCCAGGGAAGAGTGTGGAAGTCTTGGTTTGGACAGATATTTGAAAAAATAATAATTTGTTCTTGCTCTTGTTAAGCTTGAAATCCCTTAAAGACATTCAAGTGGAGGTGCTGAGTGGATGACCCAAACTTAGAAGTAGTTATCCATGTAGAGATTTGAAGGCGATCAATTTAAGAGTCGTGAAAGTAGAGATTTAATAAGTCATCAATATGGAGTCATCAATGCATGCAGTAAAACGGGGCTGCATTCCTTTGGGAGATACAGTGGGCAAAGTTAAAATAGAGAAGAGGGTTGGAGACATGCCTTCAACCTCAAGAGGAGCACCCAGGGGATACGGAAGAGAAACTAGCAGGCAGGGAAACTCAGAGCAATACCCTCAAGAGTCTCTTTCCTTATTTTTAAAATGGAAGATAAAATACCAGCCTTCATTACTACCCCCAGGAGACTTATAAATGTCAAGTGTGACACTACAGATTAAAGAAAGGAACTGTAGTTTACAAAAGCAACATAATTGGAGATTTTTTAAATAGGCTCATCTCTGCCATGTACTAAATTTATAAATTTGAGCAAGTAGTTTTCCTCTCATTTTCAGTTTACAAATCTGTAAAATGATACCAGCCTTATAGCATTTTTGTATTTTTCTATAGATTAAATGAATATATGCTAAGCACTGGATTATAGTAAAAGCTTAAAACATGGTGACTTGGATATTCTTTATTGGCATCATAGTCTAAGAGAAAAAGCCTGAACTTTGGCCTTAAATAGACCTTATTTTTAAATCCCAGCTCTGCCAATTGACCTTTAGAAAGTTATTGAACTTCTTAGAGTCTACTTCCCCATCTGTAATACAGAAAAAATAATACCTACCAGTTGGTGGCATAGTGAGGATTAGAATGACAGATACAAAGTACTTGGTGAATAAAAACCACTTCATAATGTGTAGCTTTTATTACTTTATTATTTATTTATATTACTTTTATTTTTATAATCCTTATCATTGCCTAAGTCACGTGGCTAGATTATAGCACAACTCAGAGCAAAAGTTCCAAATTCCANTAAAGCAGAAATAGATGTTTTTCTGGAACTCTCTTGCTTTTTCCATGATCCAGCGGATGTTGGCAATTTGATCCCTGGTTCCTCTGCCTTTTCTAAAACCAGCTTGAATATCAGGGAGTTCACGGCTCATGTATTGCTGAAGCCTGGCTTGGAGAATTTCGAGCATTACTTTACTAGCATGTGAGATGAGTGCAATTGTGCAGTAGTTTGAGCATTCTTTGGCATTGCCTTTCTTTGGAATTGGAAAGAAAACTGACCTTTTCCAGTCCTGTGGCCACTGCTGAGTTTTTCAAATTTGCTGGCGTATTGAGTGCAACACTTTCACAGCATCATCTTTCAGGATTTGAGATAGCTCCACTTGAATTCCATCCCTTCCGCTAGCTTTGTTCATGGTGACGCTTTCTAAGGCCCACTTGACTCCACATCCAGGATGTCCTTAGGCTCCTATTAAATATGCTGTCCTGGCCTCCCTTGTGTCATTGGGGAAGGAATTTGTGTTCTTGAGGCTATCCCATGACTTGACAATTTTTACCATGGAAGGAAAATAACCGAGTTGCTAGGAGGTGGGGAATGGAGAGTTACTTTTAAAGATGGCTGCTGTTTGAGAGGTTACCTAAGAGGCAATAAACACTCCTCTTAGGAAGAGAATTGTGTTGTTCTTGTTTATGCAAGGTCAGTCCTTCTTGGGAAGAGCCAACAGGAAGAAACATTAGACAGGAGTAGTTAAATTGCTCTGTATAATAACATTTTTGGAAATTTAAACTCGCAGGCTGAGAGACAAAGGATTTGATGGCAAAGAGAGGCTCTCTTGGAAAGATGGGATTCTGATTGACTTACAAAAGCAAAACCCCAAGCGAAGGTACAGATATCAGGGAGAAAGATAGAAATGCCCATTGACATATTTCTTCTTTAGGAATGGCAAAATGACTTGAATAGTTAGGTCAAACGTGAGTTCTAGGTTGTTTTCAAGGTTGGGCTCTGACCAGCATCTTATTATCCAAAAGGCAGGCTAAGGATGTGCTTAAAGCAATCTTTAAAGAAATGCTTATTTAAAGAACATAATCTTAAAGAAATAAGTATGCCATTTTTCAAAATCTTCAAGTAATATTGAAAGTTGAAAGTTAAGTCGCTCAGTCGTGTCTGACTCTTTGCAACCCCATGTACTGTAGCCCACCAGGCTCCTCCATCCATGGGATTCTCCAGGCAAGAATACTGGAGTGGGTTGCCATTTACTTCTGGAAAAATATACAAGAAAAAGATAATGGGGATTGCATCTGGACAACAGGAATGTAATCTGGGAAATGGAGTGGGAAGAATTATTCCTCATATTATATCTTTGTCCATCTTTAAATTATGTGCCTACACTTGGTTTACCTATTCGAAACCAAAATGAATTAAATTTGAAATCATTTATACATTTTCCCCCTTATGTTAAAATGCCTAGAGGGAGAGCACAGCATACATTTTTGAATGCTGAAATAATCCTAAATCCCTCAGAATAAGAAGTTTTTCTACACAAAAGCCTTGTGTTAATGGCACTTTAGGAAATTAAAGGGAAGGCATGATAGCCAGTTATGGGCAAATTATTATAGAAAGAGAGTAAGAGTCTCATAAAACAGCATCAGAAATGGGAATTTATAATTCACGAGTAAACACAAGTTGGAGTAAGAGATAATCAAGGAAACAAAAAAATCCCTCAGGAAGACTCAAAATCTCTGAAAGTTTGGTGGATTTACTCCACTCTCTAGAATCAAAACTTGAACCAGTTTATTATTGATATGTTGCCAAAGGATTATCCTCAAGGCTGAGTGACTCTAACACATTTAAGTCTTTTTTTGTTTTTCAGTCACTTTAAAATTTGCTTTACTCTCTCTGCCTGTACACCATTTTGTTCATGATTCTAATTTCTGGCTGTCAGACTTAACAATAAATTACAATAAATATGTTCTAACTAGAACAGAGCACAATGGAAACATCATGCCTTTGATTTAAACATTACATTTTTCCTGTTCCTGTTCTATGCTATATCAAACATCCCATAACACATGTAATACAGCTCTTTTACTCTGGTTTCACAAGGAATTCAGACTATAAGCTCAGGTTAAATATTTGATTTATTACCGGGAGCGTGTCTTTTTTTATCTGAATTTCTGGTAGTAAGATTGCTTTGACCTGATCCTAATGCAGAACTCCATTTCCACATGCATGGAACATGTTTATTTAAGCTACTTTCCTATTCTCTTGTTTATTATTTGTCTGTAGAAGTCAAATTTTGGATCTTGTTAAAAGTTTTTACAGATTAAATAAAATAAATGTAAAGCATTCAAATCAATGCATGACATACACCAAAAGCTAAATAAAAGTTAACTGTTATTATTCTTGTCTTCATTTTCTGAGGGAAAAAAATTTAAGACAGACTACCAATTTATGGGAGAAGGCAATGGCAACCCACTCCAGTACTCTTGCCTGGAAAATCCCATGGATGGAGGAACCTGGAAGGGTGCAGTCCATGGGATCACTGAGGGTGGGACACGACTAAGCAACTTCACTTTCTCTTTTCACTTTCATGAATTGGAGAGGAAAATGGCAACCCACTCCAGTGTTCTTGCTGGAGAATCCCAGGGACAGAGGAGCCTGGTGGGCTGCCATCTATGGGGTCGCACAGAGTCGGACATGACTGAAGTGACTTAGCAGCAGCAGCAGCTTATGCCAGTGTGCTTGAAATCTAGTATGACTATAGCCTGCTCCTGTTATAGTCACAGGTAATCAGCATTGAAGCTAGTTATTCCATAGACTATCACATTAGCAGCATCTAGGAAATTGTTACATATGCAGACTCTCAGATCCCATCCCAGAACCGCTGAGTCAGAAGCTCATCTTAAAAAAATCCCCAGGAGATTCACAGGAACACTGAAGTTTGAGAAGTGCTGCTCTAGAGATTTGATTCACCACATGTTGCAAAATGGAGGGTTTTTGTTTTTTTTTAAATCTTTTACCATTTATCCTTGAAAGTGAAGTTGTTTGGCTTATTTTCCTTTAAGTATAGGAGGAATCTTTTGTTTGTGGCTTCATCTACTGACTCACACATATTCCTCCAGATTTGTTTACTTGTTTCAGAAGCTGTAATATGCATGCAGTTTGTAAAAGTTCATTGCCTTTTTGCTTTTTGCCTTCATGCATGGAATTAGATTTGTCATTCTACAGTTTTACTTTTCAACTGTTACAAGGTTTTTCCATTATTTGTAAAACTAGAGTTTTTAAAAAATATTTGATGCATTACTTATCACCTGAGAATAACTTTAAATCAGCATAATTCTGATAAATACTTAGGATGGAACTCTTAAATAATTAAGAAAAATGTTATAAATGTATAATGTCTGATGTGGACATGAGAATATTTTCTCCTTTGGCTTTCCCATTATTCTTTGTGTTTCATGTTGAAAAGTTGTCTGGATTGCCAGATACAAATGCTGTGGTCAAGGGGACACACAACCCACCAGCTGAATATTTGAAATTTGTATGAGACAGACACATAAGGTGGTTCAGACACCCTGACTCTCCTGTCAGCCTTGAGACCTGTGATCTGGGCTCAGGAGGTCTTTGTTTTTACTGCCTTGCCCTTGCCTCTGTGGTCCTCTCATTTTCTGAGCACTAAATGAGACTAAAGTAGAGGTATCAACACTTCCCATCTCTCCCCTAAGTCCTACAAACATGTACGGTTCATCCCTGAGTTCAGTCATTTCCGATTCTTTGTGACCCTATGGACTGTAGCCTGCCCATGCACCTCTGTCCATGAGATTCTCCAGGCCAGACCACTGGAGTGGGTTGCTCATGCCTTCCTCCAATAACTCTTAGGTTACTGTAATTTGCTCCCTGAGCCTCTTAACACAATTATAGCACATGCTGACTATTTGAAAGATGAAGATGTAAATGGCCCACACAGACAAACACAAGCTCTGGAAGCATCAAAATCCATTTCCTGAATAAGGAATATGTGACCGTTAGGAACAAAAAGACCTGGTTATCTGTTGAGAGTAAACAGTTGGGAGAAATACCACCTAAGGAGTTCAAAAAAATAGTTAAAAGCACAGTTCAAGGCAATTTCTTCATTATCTCCTTTATTAAATTCTCAAAAAATCACCCAGCAACAATAATTTACCATTTGGTTGTTATGGGCAACATGATTCTCTATTTTATGTTTTTCTTCCTTATTTAGGAAAAAATCATCTTCATGTATTACATGATAATTCTCTATTTGTTATCATGATACCTTGAACTACAAAGGAAGAGAACTTACATATCTTTCACAATGCATCATAAAAAAAGGATTATGAAAAACTCTATGAAAATATTTTCTCATTTCTTTATATGAATGGGTAAACCAACATTATTTCCATTGTCCTCAGCACTTTTGTAAGTAAAAACACATGACTTGAAATGATGCTGTTTGAGGAGATAGGTTCTAACATGATTTGCAAATGGATGAAAGAAAGTTGTACATATTTTTCCTAACAGTGCTTCACAAAATGAACTCCAGATGATAATTATCATTCTCCTTTTCTGAAATTAAAATAAAAATGAAAGAAAATCATATATCATTCTTTCCATTATCTTGGAAAAGTCTTTTTTTCTTAACATATGTTAAATCCATGCTATTTAAATTTCAATATATTCCACGCTAATCTTTTATTTCCTAGTTGTGGTCTAGACAACTCAACTAAGCTTTGAATCACACTAGCTCTTCTCCAAGCATTTGCTCACACAGGTGCTCCATCTGGATGATTCCTCACCCCTACACCTACTCACCCCAAGTGTAAATTAGAACAGTATTTCTATGTCCTATTCAAATGTCTGAAGTTTCCTGTTTTCTAAAATGTGTAAATCCTTTCTGCCACATCTAAATACTCGTATCTGTTAGAATTATGTTTAAGAATTTTATTATAGCTTTATGTGTAAGCCATGCTTTATTTCTTCTGCTACATTTTGTTCAAGATGGGTTATGTATGTGATTCCAAATTATAAACATAGTGTACCTAACATCGTTCTTTATTCTATTAATTAGAGCCAGGGGAGGAGACGGAGCACTCGAAGGTTCTAAGTAAAGATTCATTTCAGGAATTATCTACAGAGGTGTAGGCAGAGTTCTGAGATAAACTAACAAAGGGTAAGTATCAAGGACTACTTGCAGGCAGGAATTGGGGGAGCCATTTCCATTATTGGAAAATGGAAAGAAACAGCATGGAGTTGCCAGAGCCCGGTGAGAACTGGAACTATAAAGCAGGAGCCACCTGATTTAATTTCATGGTGGCTCAGACAGTTATGAATCTGTCTGCAATGCGGGAGATCCAGGTTCAGTTCCTGGGTCTGGAAGATCAGCACTTGGCAACCCACTCCAGTCTTCTTTCTGGGAACTCCCATGGACACAGGAGTTTGGCAGACTACAGTCCATGGCGTCGCAAAAGAGTTGGACATGACTTAGCAACTAAACAACACAATTGTTCTTATTGTATAGGAACAATAGCCAATGCCAAAAACCTCATGAGGCAAAGAGAGAAAGAAGAGAAATAATGGACCAAAAATCATTCTAACCTCTGTTATTTTGCTGTTGTCTTCATTGTCTCCTTAAGAGAGGAAAATTCAACCAATAAGGTGTCGAGGGTAATATTAACTAGTTTCCAGACCCAAGAATTCATTTTAACGGGGAACCATGATAATTTGCTGTCAGTTTAACTACATCCTACAATCAATAATTCACAGGATGATATTCCATGGCTAGGGCCATTACTGAGACTCTGGTAGGAAATTTCATGGTTCTATGGCTCAGATGGGTTGCCCGGGTGGTGACAGTGATAAAGAACCCACCTGCCAATGCAGGAGATGTAAGAGACATGGGTTTGATCACTGGATTGGGAAAGATGCCCTGGAGGGCATAACAACCTACTCAAATATACTTGCCTGGAGAATCCCATGGATAGAGGAGCCTGGCAGGCTACAGTCCACAGGGTCACAAAGAGCTGGACACGACTGAAGCAACTAAGCCCAAGCACATGGCTCAGATATTGTAAAAGTAAATATTTCATAGTATGATATTCCTACTAAATTTAAAGTAACTTAAAGAAATATAAGTTGAGGTCCATGGGGTCACAAAGAGTTGGATACAACTGAGTGACCAAACAATAAACAAATTTCGGTAACACTAAATTTGATGAAAATGGTCCGTGTAATCAACCTGACACTGAGTAGCTGTGGGCCACCTGGGAAATGCACTTTATCAGGGACCAAGAATTAGTTTTACTCAAATGAAACTGGATAATCAGTAACGGTGGCCAGAAGAACCTTGGGGAGGGAGCATGGCCTTGGCCGCCCAGCTCAAGCGTGGCCTTTAGTCCTGCTTCCATGGCCACTGCTCTCTTTGATGCCAAGGAGAGCAACCATGTGGTGACAACTCGTCCTTCATCTCCAGTTACAAAGGTCAGATGATACCGAGAGCTTTTCCGGATGCTGACGTTCCTTTTGTTATATGAATTCTCAAATGCTTTGGTAAAGGGAGGGTTCTGAGTCCTCTCATTGGAAATAGTTAGGGTGTGGCTGAACAAGCTATGGAAATGGATCCACTCCATCAGTCCTATCACCCTGAGAGTTACACTACTTCTACTCTATCTAGGATCCTACTTTTACCGTAGCCAAGACTATGTTCAAGATTAAAGTACACGGACATTTAAGGTCACTATCAGGTGGCCTTTAGTTTAATCTTGAATTCTGGATTGACATATTCATATTAATACATTTAGCCTGATCCATCTAATACTTCATTCTCCTTACTGTTACATCCTCAGGATACCTTCCTGTCCATGCTACCCATTCCTCTATACTGATGCATGATGGCGAGATGCTGCATCTTTAGTGCATCCACTGTCTCTTTTTGAAAGAAACCTCATTCTTACCTTTCTCAACTATGCTGAAATACAATGCTTGGAATAAGTCTCAAGAGAATAAGAAGTATCTGAGTATGTGTGTGTCAGGCAAGGGGGAGGCTGTTGCTGAGAACAGTCATTCTCTACAGGCAATTTCTTTTTTTGTTTCTCTTAAAAATTTCTAATTGTATTTTATTGAAGTATATTTGGCTTAACAGTATTGTCTGAGATATACAACATGGTAATTTGTTATTTTAATGGGATACATTTCAAAGTTGTTATAAAGCATTGATTATATTTTCTGTTATACATTATATCCTTGTAAATTATTTATTTTGTACCTAGTAGTTTGTACCTCTTAAACCCCTTCACCTATTTTGCCCATCCCCTTACCCTTCTCCCCTCTGTTAAACCTTAGTTTGTACTCTCTCTCTGTGAGTCTATTTCTGTTCTAGTTTTTAGATTCCACATATAAGTAAAAACACACAGTATTTGTCTTTGACTTACGCAGGTAACGTCTTTGAACAGTAACGAAAAGGTATTTTTGCAATGGAAGTTTACTTTCCTCAGATACTGGGTGAAGGGCCGGTTTCACTGGCAAAGAAGCTTCAAGGAAATTTGAACCTTTTAATTATCAGCAGCATCTAAATCTATCTAAATGTTCTCA
Source organism: Neotragus pygmaeus (assembly GCA_006410875.1). Taxonomy (NCBI): domain Eukaryota; kingdom Metazoa; phylum Chordata; class Mammalia; order Artiodactyla; family Bovidae; genus Neotragus; species Neotragus pygmaeus. The sequence goes on from SJYV01011762.1 coordinate 195,094, forward strand.
TCACATGCCTCAGGAACTCAGTCCTTAACTAGTGCTTAACACAAGGCAAACAAGTGCCCATATGTTAGTGCCATTGGTTCTCAAACTTTTTGTCTCAAGATCCCTTTACCTTTGGACAAGTTATTGGTATATCCAATGACAGTTTAGAACATAGAATACATTTTTTGATATTTAACATTTCAAATTCAAACAAAATTGTTCTTTAAGGTAGCTCAGTGGTAAAGAACACACCTGCCAATGCAGGAGACATAAGAGAAATGAGTTCAATCCCTGGGTTGGGAAGATTCCCTGAAGAAGGAAATAGCAACCCACTCTAATATTCTTGCCTAAAGAATCTCATGGATAGAGGATCCTGGTGGGCTACAGTCCATGGAATTGCAGACAGTCAAACATGACTGAAGCAACTTAGTACAATATATAAAAACATTTTCCATTAACTTTAAGAGTGGTGATTTTATCTTATTTATGTAACTTAAAGGTCTGTCTGCTATTGCTGCTGCTAAGTTGCTTCAGTCGTGTCCAACTCTGTGTGACCCCATAGACGGCAGCCCACCAGGCTCCTCCATCCCTG
>SJYV01011762.1:196280-252132 GCA_006410875.1 Neotragus pygmaeus
TTGGGGGCAGGAGGAGAAGGGGACGACAGAGGATGAGATGGCTGGATGGCATCACCGACTCGATGGACACGGGTTTGGGTGAACTCCAGGAGTTGGTGATGGACAGGGAGGCCTGGCGTGCTGCAATTCATGGGGTTGCAAAGAGTCGGACACGACTGAGTGACTGAACTGAACTGAACTGAACTGAAAGCTTAGAGACTTGGATTTAGACGGCAAATACCATTGTTGTTTTATAATTAAAATAGTTTAGACCTCAAAGTCCCCCTGTATATCTAAGGATCTCCGGTGGTTCCAAGACCAAATTTTGAGAAGTGGCTGTTTTTGCACAAGAGACATGGTAAAATTGCATATTTAATAGGTATTACAACTCTGCAATCCATACAATCAGGTTTGGGGACAGGATCTTCAAACTTCTTTGTCCTGGAGTCATACAGATTATACAGTTCTTATTCATCATAGAATTCTTCTGATTTTCTACCTGTGCTTTGAATTGGAAGGCCAAGTTTCCAATCATATCTTTTTCTTTTTGTCACATTCCCAGTATAATAAAAGTTATCCAACTTCCTTAATTTTGCAATCACCTTTGACATGACAACTAACTGCTGAAGCCTCTTGATCTTACAGCACCTTGCTGTTCAGTACTCTGTTCCTTAATTGTGATGCTCATGGCATACTGTAGATAAAGGGTATTTCTTCTGTGAGTTCACTAAATATATGATCCAACCAATACCATATTCTCAAGTATGAGGCTTGTTTCCTGGGGCCACTCTCGATACTATATTAAGCAGTACCATGGTTAGAAAGTGAAAGATTCAAAACTGTTTAACTGGACTGAATTCAATTAAGAGACTCTTTTCACAAGTGTATAGAGGATTAAAGACCTTTTGGGAGGCAAGAACCCAGTATCATTTCTAGGCCTGATGTGTCATGAGAGCAAGAAGAGCTGAGCTCTGGAAGAAGGACCAAAGGACAGGACAGCATATTACAGCAAGATGGGCACTAGGAAGCAACATAAGTGCTCTCAGTCTCTTGACTCTCATCCTCTGACTGTTTTTCTTGCTTACCATTGTCTGAACTCAACTGGAAGCCAGATGGGTGAAAGGAGCCTCCGTGTCAGTGTGCAGAGAGCAAGAAAAGTAGACACAACTTAATTCTTCTCCCAATCAAAGAGAAATTTAAAGTACAACAACTTTGAAGTCTTACATGGCCCAGTTGTATTTTTTTTTAAATTAAAGATCCATGGTGGACATAAAAAAGTCATCATCATGGCAAACAAGAGAATAAGCAAGGTCCTTCAAATATGGCCTTCATTTTTTAGCAATATTTTTATATATAGTAAGCTATACAAATAGCCTGGAAGTGATTACATAAAAAACCTTGAGAACTCAAGTCTCTTTTAAATTAAAAATTAGTACCATATAGCAAACATAACAGAGATAATGTGTCAAGTGACTGTGCTATAAATGGTGACCCCCTAGCTTATGGTAAAAGACAACAAATGGTTCAGCATGATCTGTTTGTTGGTGGGATTGATAAAGCTTTCATGATTAAAATACTAAATACATTTTTACATCTTTAATTGCTTCTATTAAGTCTACCAAGTAACAGATTTCTAAGTCACGTATTTCATAAAATAATCTTCTTGTTCCTTTGAAATAATTTTCCACATTTCATTCACTCTAACTTATCTACTGACAAAACACAATGATTCTAATTTCTTTCTTTCCTTTCAATCTGTAAATACAAGCTTTTTGAGTGCAAAAAGGCAGGAGAGGTATAAATCTACAAAAGGGATCTAAGTGTTATAGAATACTTGGAGAGGGCTGGTTACACAGAGAGCAAAAAGCTGTCCTAGCTATTATGATACTAGATTTTCAACACCAAAGTTGCTGTTTCTGCTAAAAATAGCTCTCCCAAGAGGCATCCACCTCACCCTTTTGTTTTCCCTATCTCCTGAGTACAGATTAAATCAATATGTCAATAGAGAGAGAGAAATATTTCACTTTCTCAGGATGAACAATTTTGTCAGCATGACTGTGAGCTTTGACTGAAGTATAAATTTATTTTTAAATACTTGTCAGAAATAGGTATCTGCTTTAAATATAATATGCTATCATAATCTGTCAGGGCCAAATGCCTTGGGTCTTTGGGGAAGAGAGTGTGCCTATTAACTTTCCATGTGCACAATGGCATGAATAACAATCAACAAACAAACGGCTTGTAAGACTAGTAAGTTAAATAAAGCTCCTGAGCAGGCAGGCAGGGGAGGGGAGATGTTGAGAAAATTCTGGAAAGTCACTGCTGAGAGATAAGGAGACCTTAAAAAAGATTCCAAGAGGTACCATCTAATGTATACTTCATAATGTATACTTCATAGTCTAAATTCACTACAGGTGAGAAACCACTGAGCCAGTTAAACATTCTTTAAATGAAATGCAAAACAGACTTAAAAAAAATTAGAACATTATTACAAACATCCCCATCTGTTCCTCTCCCTCTAATGCAGTGGAGCTTTATATAGGATACCTCCTTTCCTGTAGTCGTATTTGACTACCCACCTCTGGAAAGCCAAAATACATTTCACTCAAAGTGGAATGTCTTCTCTATCATCTCACTTCCAAGTGGCTGCTCTCAGCTGATGACTAACAAACACCCAGTCCTCTAATATGTAAAGTGGTTTTGATGTAATTTTGGCTCAAAGATTCTCCAGTCAACTTGGATGAAACTTTCTGACAACTATTTGCAATCTGAGACACTGCTGACCCAATCCTCCTTCCTTACCTTTTTTCTTCACGGGTCAGCACTTTCTCATCTATTCTGTCTCTCTTGCCATTTCTTTCATAGGTGTTTTCCTAATAAAACTCTTGCACTTAATTATCTCTCAACTTCCTTTTCTCAGAGGACCTGAACTAATGCATTAAGTGACTTTATCCTTGACTCACTGAGATCTTTGGTATTAACTACATTTCTTCCAGTACAGAATATACACATTCTCTAGTCTTTGGGCTTAAAACTGAATACACATAAACAGTGTTCTTTTTTAAACACATGTATGATGGGTTCCATGGTGGTCCCCCCAAAAAGGTAAGGTTACACCCTTATCACCAGAACCTGTGATTGTGGCCTTCTACTGCAGAAAGGTTTTTTTTTTTTCTCTTCCAGATATAATTACATTAAGGATCTTAAAATAAGATCACAACTGTCAGGGTGGGCCCTAAATTTAATCCCTTTTAAGAGATAGAAGACAGGACAGAGACACAGACACAAAGGCAAGACAGAGGCAGAAACTGGAGTTACAGAGCCGGAAGTTTGAGAACATTTGGATCTACCAGAAGCCAGAAGAGGCAAGGAAGGATTCTCCTCTAGAGACTCTGCAGGGAGTGCAGCCCCACTGATGCATTATTTAGATGTGTGACCTAGTGAACCGTGACAGAATAAATACTTATTTTAAGCCATCAAATTCAAATTTGTAGTTTTTTTTTTTTTACATTAGCCTAGAAATTAATATATCCTGGCAAGACAGAAACAGGAGATAATCAGCTTTTTATCTCCTTTGGGTACTGATGAGGTAGCTGGAGAGTAAAGTAAAATAGAGAATAGGATCTCATAGTAAAATCTGTAAATAACATCAAAAAGAAAGGAAAATTACAAATATCACTCATGAACATACTGAAAAATCTGCAGTAAAATGTTTTTAAAAGTTCATCCAAAACAAACAAAATGATAATATGTCATGAGAAAGTAGGATTTATCTCAAGAATGCAGGTTTTTTATGGTGATCATTTTGTATATATACAAATATTGAGTTATTATGTCATACATTATGTGAAACTAATATGTCAATTATACTTCAATAAAAATGAAAAAAAATACAAGTTAGGCTCAACATTTTAAAAAGAATTATTGTAATTTACCACACTAGCAAATTAAATAGGAAAATCTGTAAGACAAACCCAATAGTTGAAGAATAATGTTTGACCCAAATAATTGGAGAAATAGGCCTTGTTCATGGATTTAAAGAGTCAGTATTATTGAGATGTCAGTTCTCCCCAGTTTGGCTTACAGGTTCAACAAAATAACACCTTATTAGGAGAATTTGTCTAATTCTAAAATCTATGAGGAAATATCAAGGTTTTAGCTAAAATAATCTTGAAAAGATTACTATATTTACGTTGGGTAATATTGCTTAGTCTCTTTGACTTTAATCCTCCTTATACAGTTACAGTTATTGAGTTGCTGTGTAATTGTCATAAAAATAAAGAAATAAATCAATGTGTCATGATTAGACCTAAAGATTATATTTAATAGCATTCAATGAAAATGTCAAGATAATGTAATAAGAGAGATCATCTTTTCATCAATGGTGTTTAAACAAGTGGATATATGTAGAGTTCAAAATGTCACAACTATGAAAAAATTATCTTGAGATAGATTATAAACTTAAATGTAAAAATCACAACCATAAAGCTTCTGTGAAAAATATAGGAGAACATATTTTTAGACATGAAATCCACCAAAAATTTCTTTGGACATTAAAACACTAAGAATAAAATTTAAAAAAAAATCGGGCTTCATTAAAATTAGTTACTACTGCTCTTCAAATGACATTGAAAAATCAAAAGTCAAGTCATAGGCTGGAAGAAATACTTTATAAGGCATATTTGAAAAAAGACTTGTATCCAGAAGGAATACAAAGGAAAAAACTCATTTAACGTAATAAGATAAAAACAAGCTAATAAAGATTGACAAAAATTTGAAAAGACACTTTACTGAGGAGGACATACAAATGACCATGAAAATGTTCTCAGCAACCTTAAAACATGAGGGAAATGAAAATTCAAACCACAGTGAAATATTTTTATATCTCCTAATTTATAAAAGATTAACACATTTCAATTGTTGGCAAGGCCATTGAGCACATGGAATTTTCATATTGTGCAGGTGAGAGTGTAAAATGATACTACCACTTTGGAAAAGCAGTTTTAAAAACGTTAAATAGGGAGCTACTCTGTAACCCAACAATTCTTCTAGGATATTACCTTAGAAAAATCAAAATACTGATCAGAGACATCTACAAGACCACTGCTTCAACATACATAAACAGGAAAGAACTCAAATGTCCATCAACAGATAAATGAATAAGAAACCTTTTATATATTTTTGAAAATAGATTACTATTTGGCTGAAAAAAAGGAGTGAACTACAGTTATCCCTTGGTATCCACAGGAAACTGGTTCCAGGACCTGCTGTCAATACCAAAATCCCAAGGTGCTCAAGTTCCACAGTGGGCCTTCAGTATGTGCAGTTCCTTATCCACGAATTCAACCAACTACCAATTATACAGTACTGTTTTTACTTAAAAAAGAAAATCTATGTAAAAATGGACCATAAAATTCAAACCCATGTTCACCAGGGTCCACTGTATTTATCAACATCCCGGGTTGGCTGAGAGTGTCCCAGGTGGCACAGAAGTAAAGAATTCACCTGTCAATGCAAGAGAGGCAAGAGACACAGGTTTGATCCCTGGGTCAGGAAGATACCTGGAGAAGGAAATGGCAACCCACTCCAGTACTCTTGCCTGGGAAATCCCATAAACAGGGGAGCCTGGTAAGCTACAGTCCATGGGGTCACAAAAAGTCAGAGATGACTGAGCATGCATACACACACACACACACAGACTGGTTAAATCCCAGGATGCAGAACTCGGGATGGGGGGGCTTGTAGTAAAGTTACACTCTGATTTTCCACTATATCTGGGTTGGCAGATAGAAAATGAGATAGAATATGAAGTAGAAAATAATACTAAAATTAAGATAAAGAGAAATCAAAGTAGGATACATTTTAAATAAGCAAATTAAAAAAATACCTGCTTAACATGAAATCACATGGGCTCATTAAGGGTAAATTACAACTTGACCTCCAGTTTTCTAACTGGCAATAAGAAATGGAAAACTTGATTATTTACTTCAGTGATTTCCAACATCTGATCACAGGCAGTTGCCTGGAGAGCTTCACTAAAGCCACAAATTCTTAGGACTTGTAGCCTCCATATTCTAATTCGGCAGATCTGGGGAAAGGCCTGAGATTGTGCACTTTGAAATTTTTCCTTGGTCATTGTCATCTTAATTTGGAGTTTGCTCAATTACATAATTAATAGAAACCTTAAGATAAATCAACTATTCAGGAAATGCTCAGCAACCTCAGAAACTAAAAGTAAAACCTAACTTCTTCTGTCAGTTCTCACAAAGAGGAGAACAACATATGTCCTAAATAATATCCTTAGAGTAAAATGAGAAATTTTATAAAGGTGCTTCCTAACACAAATTCGCATATTGGACCTCAGCATAAGTCAAAGCCATGATGCCACAGATAATCCAGTTACCACAGTTCAACATGATGGTCAATGGATAAACCTCACAAGTTAAGTTATGCTGCTTTAGATTAACACAGGAGCATATGACCAAGAAGGCAATGGCACCCCACTCCAGTACTCTTGCCTGGAAAATCCCATGGATGGAGGAGCCTGGTAGGCTGCAGTCCATGGGATCGTGAAGAGTCATACACGACTGAGCGACTTCACTTTCACTTTTCACTTTCATGCATTGGAGAAGGAAATGGCAACCCACTCCAGTGTTCTTGCCTGGAGAATCCCAGGGACGGGGAACCTGGTGGGCTGCCGTCTATGGGGTCACACAGAGTCGGACACGACTGAAGTGACTTAGCAGCAGCAGCAGCAGCAGCAGGAGCATATGATAGACCATCTAGACAGACACTGAAGTTTCTTCATGAAGTTTTTTTTCCTCATAACCTTTTATATTCTTTAACAAGTACCTGAATCATACCTAATCTGTATTGTTATTTAAGTACCAGTCCATAAAATTTAAGCAGTCTATTAATATTAGTTGATATAATAATCTAGTGACACTTAAAGAACTTAATCTAAACAGTATTTTCAATAAAGTTCTACCATAAAAAAATCAAACAACTCAATGGATATAACTTTCAACAGATATTTTTCTTAATTATACCCTCCAAGAATATGAATGTATCTATTAGGTTTGTTCAATGGCCGTGAAAAGGCAGAAGAAATGAAAATCTTGAGTATCAACAACAAAAACAGTAAGAATTTTGTGATACATATATCAAGGCCTAAACTATATATATCTCAAACAAAATATAAATTCAAACATGAAAATGTTTACCCATTCTTCAGATAGACACAAAAATGCAATTATCTTATGTCTTTCAAAGTGAAATGCTATCAAGANAGTATTTTCAATAAAGTTCTACCATAAAAAAATCAAACAACTCAATGGATATAACTTTCAACAGATATTTTTCTTAATTATACCCTCCAAGAATATGAATGTATCTATTAGGTTTGTTCAATGGCCGTGAAAAGGCAGAAGAAATGAAAATCTTGAGTATCAACAACAAAAACAGTAAGAATTTTGTGATACATATATCAAGGCCTAAACTATATATATCTCAAACAAAATATAAATTCAAACATGAAAATGTTTACCCATTCTTCAGATAGACACAAAAATGCAATTATCTTATGTCTTTCAAAGTGAAATGCTATCAAGTACCGTATTTTCCACAAATTTAAAGTATCTTTGTGTTTACAGATACTTAATCTTTAGAGAATATAAAATAGGCAAAAGTATAGAACTGACAGTAGAATGATGGTCACCAGATGGTGGGGGGAAGGAGGTGAGGGGAGACATTGTCCAATGGTATGAAGTTACAAGTTTGGAGACGAAAATGACAACCCATTCCAGTATTTTTGCCTGGAAAATTCCATGGACAAAGGATCCTGGCAAGCTATAGTCCACAGGGTCACAAAGAGTCAGCCGTGACTGACTAAGCACATGAAGTTACAGTTACACAAAAGGTTGCTGTTGTTTAGTGCCATTTCCTTCTCCAGGAGACCTTGCCTTCCCAGGAATTGGACCTGCATCTTTTGTGTCTCCTGCATTGGCAGGTGGACTCTTTTCTGCTCAGCCATCAGGGAAGCTCTCACACAAGAGAAGTTCCAAAGACCTGCTGTACAACACACGCCTATAGTTAACAATAAGGAATTATGTACTTAAAAGTTTGTTAAGAGAGTAGGTTTCATGAAGTGTCCTTATATCACGAAGAAAAAACAGAAACAAAAGACAAAAGGACACAAGATTACCTGGATTGTGGTGATAGTAATACTAATTTACACTGATGTCCAAATTCACTCAATTGCGTGTTAATTATTTGCAATATTTTTGTATATTAATTATATTTTAAAACAGAGATTCATCTTGGATCTCACGACTCTAGATTGTTAATCCTGCTTTGTTCATTGTAATACTAACACTAATTGAAAGTTACTAACTGTTGAGTACAGAATAACATAAGTAATCATTATACCATACTTTTCAGGTAGGCACTATTCCTCTTCCTTTTTGAAGATAAAGAAATTAAGGTACAGAAAGGTTAGACAATTTGCTAAAGTCTGATGGTTACCAGGCTAACAAGCTGATCTTTTAGTCCATTCAGTTTGGCTATAGAATCTATGTTCTGAACCACTAAGAAATAATGCCTTTCATCTGACCTGAAGATGACCCCATAGAGTTTTACAGACTGGATCTTAATGCAGTTCAGGTGGGTTGCTTTCTGTCAACTGAGTGTTTAGGAAATACATGTGATAAATTTTTGTCTTTTAAGCCATCCAGCATCTATTTCTACTTCCCACTAGCATCCTGAGATTTTCCTGGGAAATTATGTCTTTCACAACATGTGCAGCCTCAGAAGGAAAGTGAGTTAGGGTTAGGATGCTCTGTCCTCTCCTTCAAAAGCTTAAGGGGACTGGGCATCTATTTCTTTATCATCTATTTTGCTTTATTTGTATAAATAGGCATGCCTAGCTGACCTATGTTCCCGCAACCAGGTTCTCTCTCAGGACTTTGAAATTTAAGTAAAATGCCACAAAACGGAAGAGAAAACCAACCCCACCCCCAAACTCTGTTCATTTATTTACTCATTTAAGGAATGGTGTCTGAATCAGACTATCCAGTGGTTCTTGCTTTGAAGACTTTCTCTAGGTGAAAAGTGCTTTTCCTTTCAAGCTTGTTTTCCCACCCTCCCTTCAGTCCTAAGTGCTTTCATATCCTTCTAATCAATCCTCTTCCAACTTAAATTACACAGAGTTGGGTTTTGTTGCTTTTCAACTATTTTATTTATATGTGGTAGAAAGAGAATAATTAGTAATTCTAGGACTGCCATTTTTCAGGAAGAAGTATTAATTCATTTGCTAATAACTTTGTCCTTTCTTACTTGGATTCTTGGCATTGGCTGCCACAAAACCCACAGCTGATTTGAAAGATGAATAATCTATATCAAAATATGATGCCAGAAGAGAGGGAAAAAAGTAATGTAGAAAAAATGTAAAATATTTATTAACTGATATTTCAGACACTATTCCTAGAAGAAAGAGGGAGGGAGAGACAGGGAAAGTGCGCCTCCATGATTATTGGGGAAAAAAATTTATTCTGTTTTAGGGTTTCCCAGGAGCTGAGGTGGTAAAGTATCAGCCTGCCAATGCAGGAGATGCAGGAGACACAGGTTCAATCTCTGAGTCAGAAAGATCCTCTGGAGTAGGATATAGCAACCCATTCCAGTATTCTTGCCTGTAAAATTCCATGGACAGAGGAGCCTGGCAGGCTACAGTACATGGGGTAGCCAAGAGTCAGACATGACTGAGCATATGCATGCATGCATGCACGCACACCCACACGCACAAAGTCAGACATGGCTGAGCACACACCCCCACACACATACCCACCCATCCACCATCTTGTTTCAGGCAGCCTCAAACAGAAAATTCAGCAGAATTCAACTAAGATAGCATGTCAGACTTAGATCTATATATGTGTTGAAAAGTGAGTGTTAAAATGGATTTCATTTCTGGAATGTGAACTCCAAACTCCATACTTGAAAGGCAAATTAGAAATCTAATTAGATTATAAAATCTCTCTGTACAGTATGCATGAGGGTAAAAGCCTCCGTGCTCAAGACAGACTCTCATAACGTCTGTCAAATTTTCTGTGAACACTTATTCAAGTTAAACACGGAGTCGTCACAACCACCAAATGGGACTCTTACACTCCAAGTATATAAGAGGAAAATTAGACCATACAGGGAGGAGCCAACTCCCTTGTGCCAGTTACTGCACTGGATGATCTGTGTACATGTTCTCATTTCTATGATCCTAGGGTGTGAGTAGTATAGTCTACCTAATTACACATACAGCAAGAGAACTTAGGGGAGTAAAATAATTTCCCGAAGTCCCCCTATCTAGACAGAGTCACCAAGATGTGTATGTATCTGTATGTTATGTTTATAATTTGATTAGCCCTTGAATATCTTAAGAAATTGCCATTGTAATTGATCACATTCATACATACTGTGTTGATGCCACAGTAAAATGGATTTCTTACTGATTAACCTCATCTCTGGAGTTTTTCTGATTCAATTACTATAAAGCCTTTAATTACTTTTATTTTCCTCACTTTTCCCCCTTCACTATTAAAAACTTGATTGAGGAAAAAAAAAAAAAGATGCCTATGGTCATGAGTCTAATCTGCCCTCCTTTGACTCAGCCATCCTAATTTTCTTTTTCCTATTTCTCTCCATCATCTCACTTCATAGCTAAAACCGTGACTTTTACAACCCTAGGAAACAGGAATTTGTATCAGTTGCCTCTGACTTTGTAATAAATCAGTCTTCAGGCTGTCCGCAAGTCCTTACCTCCTTGCTCATCTCCTAAGGGCAGCTCACTGCAGCCTCTGGATTCAGCAGAGGATGCGGGCGAGAGATGAGAGGGAGCACCGCAGTGTTTCCTAACCTGCTCTTGAAAGTGACATCACTTTTGCTGTATTCTCTTCTTTAGAAGCAAGTCAGTAAAGGAGGGGATTGCACAGTGTCAATTCCAGGAGGCAGGGATCATGGGGAGCCGTGTAGAAGCAGCCTACCACACCCCCAGCAGTTGTCTTAGACTCCCTTCTGTCTGCTAACAGGTTCACCTGCCAGCTATGCAAATACCTCAGGCCCGTTGTAGTGAGCCCTCCACCTCTATTCCTTTCAAATGGGGATGTTCACAGCTTTATTTCATAGCTCTTTAATAGCTTTGAGGAGGAAGCAGTAAGAGTGAGTTAGCATTAATTAGTTTTTCTCTGTGAACTAGTCCCTTATAGTTAAAGGCAGCTTTTGGTTTCTGAAGAATTTCCCTCATTTAGACACTCCAGTACTCTTGCCTGGCAAATCCCATGGACGGAGGAGCATGGCAGGCTGCAGTCCATGGGGTCGCTAGGAGTCGGACACGACTGAGCGATTTCACTTTCACTTTTCATTTTCATGAGGAAATGGCAACCCACTCCAGTGTTCTTGCCTGGAGACTCCCAGGGACGGGGGAGCCCTGTGGGCTGCCATCTATGGGGTCGCACAGAGTCGGACACGACTGAAGTGACTTAGCAGCAATAGCAGCAGCATTGTATAATATGGTTAGTCTCATCAAGAAAGCACAACCAGTTCCTAAAGCTCAGAGGAGAAAGATTACATATGCTAGGAGCCACATGTGAAGCCAGAGAAGCTTTTTATCCCATAGGTCTACAGGACCATAAATCATGTTAATCTCAGTTTCATAAAATACAGAACACTTTAGCCCATTCTTATCTAGATCAGCAGTCAGCATCCCTTCAGTAAAGGAGAAAGTTCTGCTCTCAGAATCCTCCTTCTCTACTAAGAGACTTTAACAGATTTCTCATGTTGTCACTTAAGTCTTTATCTGGGAGAAGGATGTTGGTGAATTTCACAGAGCTGAGTCAGAGGCAAGTTCTGCAAAGCAACTCCTCCTCTAATCTGACAGTCACGAGGTACTCCTCTGGAACCAATTTCTGGTTCATGCCCTTTCTATTATGATAACTGGGAAAATAAGCAGCTCATTACAGAGCCTACTCACTAGAAAAATTCACAGCCAGACCCACTGATTAAATCACATTGAAATGCGGGCTGCTCTTGTTCCTGTGCTCAGGTCATTCCAGGTTTTCTTTCNATCATGTAAGAAATGAGGCACCTGTCTATGTTCAATGCAGGATGCAGGATGTTTGGGGCTGGTGCACAGGGATGATCCAGAGAGACGATGTGGGTGGGAGGTGGGAGGGGGATTCAGGATTGGGAGCTCATGTACACCTGTGGCGGATTCATGTCGATGTATGGCAAAATCAATACAGTACTGTAAAGTAGAATAAAGTAAATATAAAATTAAAAAAATAATTAAAAAATAAATAAAATTTTTAGAGTAACTTTTATATTTTTATCAGAATAATAGTTGCAAAGTAATTAAACAATTTTAGTAATATATTGGAATAAAAAAGATGAATGCTACTCATGAAAATAAAAGTGAGAGAGCAAATGAAAATTATTCTAAGTTCAAAAAAATTACAAAGGACCAAAAAGGTGATTTGACTTCAGCTTGTTGAAGCCTCAGAGACGTTAATTGTATAAGAGGTTTTAAACAATGTCAACCTCCAATTTAACTCATCTTTAAATTATTCCTGTCTCAGCTAAATATTAAACCTCTCCTGCCAGTCGAACTGATAGTCTTTAACTTTCTTGTTGGAAAAGACTCTTGAGAGTCCCTTGGACTGCAAGGAGATCCAACCAGTCCATTCTGAAGGAGATCNTATGTAAGAGCTATGAAATATGAATTTTATAAATTTTATGGATTCTACATATGCATTAAATCTATATATATATATACACACACACATATATTACACAAACACACACATACAACATGGTGTATAGGCTGCATCTGGGCCACAGATCCCGTATGGGTGAATTGACCTGATTTTAAGAAACTGGGACAGACAGTGCTAACAAAATTCCTACTTCTGTGAGAATCTGTTCATAAACTGAGGCAGATCTGAACCTGCAGGATGTTGACTTCATGAGAGCTTCCTTCATGAAGCTAGGGAAGTCTTCAACATGGGATAAAAATGAGTGGGCTTTAGGCATGTCATTAAGCATTTATTTTTATTATTCATACCCTAAATGTTAATGTACACTTACTATTTAGAATAATTCTGAGAGAGTTTTATGAAGAATATATGTCTTGAAAACAGCTTTGAAAAAGGCAAGTTTCAACATCTTGTGACATAAAAGAATAGCTGTAATTGGAATTTTTTAAAAATTAAAATATATGTTTTACTTTCCGCTATTTCAATCTTACATCTCCCAGTACAAGCCAATTATGGCTCCAAGGCAGACAACGAGGGTAACTTGTGCTCTTTAGCTTGATGACAGGCTTTAAAACAACAAAATTATAAAGAAATNAAAGAATAGCTGTAATTGGAATTTTTTAAAAATTAAAATATATGTTTTACTTTCCGCTATTTCAATCTTACATCTCCCAGTACAAGCCAATTATGGCTCCAAGGCAGACAACGAGGGTAACTTGTGCTCTTTAGCTTGATGACAGGCTTTAAAACAACAAAATTATAAAGAAATAAGATGGGTAATTCCTTTGGTTCCTGTGGCAGCCAAGAAAGTACACTTCTCAGAATCCTCTGAGTGAGAACCAGATGCAAAGGGTACAGTCAGTTGACAGCCTCTAGCTAACATCCGGTCCCAGGGCAATTTGATAACTGAGAGTAGCAGGGAAACTCAGAACTGGTTATTCCTTCCTGAAAGAGAACTCCCCATTGGGTTGCCTACAACTTCCTCATAGGTACATCACATTCAGAGATTCTTCCTTCCAAATATTCCTTCCTTCCCCCATCTCTTCCCATAAGTGCAGGCCTGTGTCATACTCTTAAAGTATTTACCTGGCTCCTTCTCCTTTCTCTCACTTTTATTTTTCAAAAGCATTGCCTTCAAAGATTCCCCTGCAATTCTAATTCCATCCTGGTGTCTGTTTCCTAGAGGACCTTAATTGACTCAGCTCCTACTGAAGTGCTAGATGGGAATGTCTTCCACAGTGTAGGAGAACTACTTCCATGCACTACAATGGCCTAGGATCAGGCACTGATGAGAAAGTAGGAGGATTTTATGCAGGGCAAAGAACAAAACTCATCCATCCTGGTCTAGAGGAGTGTGGACGGGAGTGAGAGGTTGGAAAGGCTAGGTGTGAACAACATGTATGAACCTATTGGGAAAGGCACTCTGCCAAGGGACATAAGACCTCCTGCATGTTCCTGCTGAGTGTGGCAAGAATTCAAAGCCTTGACTTTTCTTACCTAGATCATTTCTCAGGGTTGCATGGGCAGCAAGCAGCCATAGGGAGCATGCAACGTATCCCTGCAGAACAAAGACAAAACTTAATATAAAAAGCAACAAATTTTCCCAAATTAGTCATTTCAGCAATGAATCAAACCCAGAGTGGATTCAGTATTTACCTGAAGGCCACTGTGTCACCTCCATGGAACTTGGGGGACAAGAGAAAACAGTGCTGACACCATACTCCTGCTACTCTCTGTTATGAGTAGTGAGTCCTTTGTCCCTTATCTAGGGATCTTGTGTCTTGTGACAGCATCTATGAAACAATAACAGAGTACCTCAATAACTTGTAAGTGAGGAAAAATGTCAGGCCTTGACACCTTTTCCCTTCCAGTTCCTTCAAAATGCCAGAACATACAAAAGTGGATAACAAGAAGAGGTCACTGTGGGTAAAATAACCCACATCCCACCTGGAAGAGTTAGGGGATGCTACAATATAAATGGTCCTATGCTAACCTGGGGCTAAGTCTCACCAAGAAACCTGGTGATGCAGTGAGAGATTAGGTAAACAAAGCCTAGACATCAGCTCACAAACTACACAGGAGTCTCCACTGAACACATGGAGTTGAATAAAACTACCAAAAGAGGAAAAAAGTGAAAGAGAGTCAAGAGTGGCATCCAGCTAACCTTCTAGAAAAGGTAAAGTGGTACTAGAGGTGGACGATGTGGGCTAAGCATTTTTTGAAGGGTAGAACAAGATTCCAGTGTAACTCAGCTCCAGGGGTTTGGGAGGTGAGGTTGAATCATCAAGGTTTTGAAAAAGAAAATGAGTTATTTTAATAGCATCATAATTTTACTGAAGACTCTAGGAGCCCAAGGACATTCTTAGGCATGGCTTGGATATGAAGACATGTACATTCACAGTGACACACGATCACATGTCTTCCTTCCCACATAGCCTTGCACCACTTCTGCCTGAGAGACCTTGAGTGGGAGATAGCCCCCTGAGAGACTGCAAATTAGTGTCCAAGAAGGACTGTGGCCTATCTATAGGTCTGTCATTTCATCAGACCAAAGGGTAATAAAAAGTGCTCAGGAGTGTCTTTATCTATTATTTTTCTGATACCTGGATTCTCAGAGCTTGTGAAAAGCACATGGGTTTGATAAAGACAATAAAGAAACCAGTGTTTTCTGCATATCCAAGTTGTAACTGGAGTACAGATTTATTTTATAAAGTACCAAGAGTTGAGTGTAGAAGGTAAAAATATTGGCTCTATATATTTGGTAAGTTTTCTCAATTGTTATATAGCATAAAACTCGCAAGACAATGCAGTTGCCTTGGATGTCAGGCTAAGGAGTTCTGGCTTCATTCTGTACAAAGAACAGAGTCTTTGGAGGGATTTTTAGGAGGGTAATAAGATTCCCTGGTAGCTCAGCTGGTAAAGAATCCACTTGCAATGCAGGTGACCTCAGTTCAACTCCTGGGTTGGGAACATCCCCTGGAGAAGGAATAAGCTACCCACTCCAGTATTCTTAGGCTTCCCTGGTAGCTCAGAATCCCTGGTAAAGAATCTGCCTGCAATGCAGGAGACCTCAGTTCGATCCTTGGTTGGGAAGATCCCTGGGAGAAGGGAATGAATGGCTACCCATTCCAGTATTCTGGCCTGGAGAATGTCATGGGCAGAGGAGCCTAGCAGGCTACAGTTCATGGGGTAGCAAAGAGCTGGACAAGACTGAGTGACTTTCACTTCACTTCACTTCAGTAAAAGATTTAGTGAGGCTGTTTGGAAATGTTCCTTCAAGTATAAAATGTATCTATAAATCTATATATATAGGACTGAAAAGAGAATGACAAGGAAAGGAGATTGATAACGACATCTGAATTTGGGGCAGTCCCTTGGTGCAAAGATAATTTTTAACATAATGCAGAGGCAGCTTTGCATTGTACCAAATACAACATCAATTTTATGCTTCAAACAAAGTAGACAATGGACAGATCAACGTAGCACATAAAATAGTGATCTCCTCAGGAGAGTGCCTCGGTCTTTCATTTATGAATCCTCTGAAAACATTCTGTAGTATTTTTTTCTGTATCATAAAATAAATACAGTTTTAAGATCTCCAGTTTAAAAATGCTCTGACTGCTGGGCTACATATAGATGTGACAAACCGGAATAAATAAATTCACAGTGTTTTAATGTGTGTACTCACTAAAGAGAATTAATTAGTTGCAGAAATGAGACATTCTCACATTTAAAAATAAATTCCAAGCTAATTTTCAGTTTGTTACCAAGAATATATCTGCAATATCACTCCTGATAGAGTAAAAGTGTTACAGTAAATGCTCATTTATGGAAAAATTTTAGGAACTAGTTTATATTTGACATATTATTCTACATATTATAATGATCTGATTAATAACAAACATGACAACCAAATATACATTGAAAATTTTAGAAGGTGATTTTTCAATGGGATATACTAGTATTAAGATTATTTTGCATACAATTACATCTTTGAGGAGTTAAATGACTTTTTATGATGATGTAACATAGAAGAAAGCAATGGCACCCCACTCCAGTACTCTTGCCTGGAAAATCCCATGGACGGAGGAGCCTGGTAGTCTGCAGTCCATGGGGTCGCTAAGAGTCCGGCACAACTGAGTGACTTCACTTTCACTTTTCACTCTCATGCATTGGAGAAGGAAATGGCAACTCACTCCAGTGTTCTTGCCTGGAGAATCCCAGGGACGGGGGAGCCTGATGGGCTGCCGTCTATAGGGTCACAGAGTCGGACACGACTGAAGTGACTTAGCAGCAGTAGTAGCAGCAACATAGAAAGCTCTGCCTGAAGGTATAAGTTGCATTTTTTTGCATACTAGTTTGGTTACTCAAAAAAATGTACCATCCCTAAGGAAATACTGCTAAAAACAATTATTGAATTACTTTGAAAGTCACAAGAATCTTTTAAATCAATATGTCCCTTAAAGACATCACCTGAGTTACTAACTGAGATGTGGCCTTTATGTGGCCTTACTGAGATTTAAGGCAGAAAAGAGGAGGAAGAACCACTGGTTTTTGAAAGTTCAAGAACTGTGCACAACCATGGACAATAAACTTGAAGGGGATTGTAGAAAGTGTTAAAGTTTATAGCTTTTCCTGAATAAGGAACAAAACAAATATAGGCAGAATTGTACAAAAAGTCATCTTATCTCCTAGTTTCATCTTTCTTACTCCTTAGGGTGCAGATTTCTCCTTTGTTACTCCAATTTTTCAATCAAGGCCTGGACTGTTCCTTAGAGTGTTCCATTCTAAAAAGCCAAATAGCTCATTCCTTTTCTCCCTTCACTTCCTGCTACCACCCCCACTCCATTGAAAATGTCATTTTAATATTTTGGATGACTCTAGATGGCTGACTGATCTGCCTGATATCGCTGATGTTAATTCTGCTTAGTCTACTCAGTTCTACAAGAGTTACTGGCATTTGTAATGAAAGTGGCTTGATAAATCATTCTTTATTTGACAGCATTTTTAAGACTTAAAGGACTTTCATATATATGGAATGTTATACATTTGGGGACAGGAATATACCATTAAGTCTGGTAGGTTAACCTGATTCAGTCAAACTAAAGATTTNAATGAAAGTGGCTTGATAAATCATTCTTTATTTGACAGCATTTTTAAGACTTAAAGGACTTTCATATATATGGAATGTTATACATTTGGGGACAGGAATATACCATTAAGTCTGGTAGGTTAACCTGATTCAGTCAAACTAAAGATTTTATAGCTGACTGATTTTATCAAAAGGTGCAAAGACCATGAAAAGATGCTCAACATCACTAATTTATTAGAGAAATGCAAATCAAAACCACAGTGAAGCATCACCTCACACAAGTCAGAAAGGTTTATCAACAAAAAGCCTGCAAATAACAAATGTCAGAGAAGTTGTGGAGAAAAGGGAAACTGCATACGCTTTTGGGAATCTGAACTGGTGTGGCCACTATGGAAAACAGTATGGAGGTGCCTTTAAAAACTAGAAATAGAGCTACCATATTATCCAGCAATTCCACTCCTGGGCATATATATGGATAAAATGAAGACACTAACTTGAAAAGATACATGCACCCCCATGTTCATAGCAGTACTATTTATAACAACCAAGACATGTAAGCAACCCAAAGACCCATCAACAGACGACTGGATTAAGATTTGGCACTTTTACAACAGAATGTTACTCAGTCATAAATAAACGAAATATTGCTATTTGCAGCAATGTGGTTGGGCCTACAGAACATTATGCTTAGTGAAATAAGTCAGACAGAGAACGACAGTTCTGTGATATCACATATGTGGATTCTAAATAAATGCATATGCAAAGCAGAAACAGTCTCACAGACATGGAAAACAAACTTGCAGTTACCAGAGGGAGAGGAAGAGCGGGGAGGAACAATTAGAGGTATGTGTTTAACAGGTACAAACTACTGTATACAAAATAGAGGGACTTCCCTGGTGGTCTAGTGGTTACAAATTTGCTTTCCAGTGCATGGGATGTGTGTTTCATCCCTAGTCAGGGAGCTAAGATCCTACATGAAGTGGGGCAACCAAGCCCAACTGACACAACTACTAAGCCCACATGTGCTGCAAGGAAAGAGTCAGCAAGACACAACGAAGATCTTGCATAATGCAAGTGAGATCCTGCTTGATGTGAGGAAGATCCCATTTGAGGCAAGGAAGACCACGCGTGATGCAAGGAACACTTCACATGATGCAACGAAGATCTGTGATGCAAGGAAGATCTTGTGTGTGGCAACAAAGAGTCCATGTGCTGTAAGGAAGATCCCATGAGCTGCCACTGAGACCTAACATGGCCAAATAAATAAGTGCTTTTTAAAAAATCCCCCCAAACAAAATACAAATGCAATAAAATTTTACTGTAAACCACAGGGAATTATGCCCACTGTCTTGTAGCAACCTATAATAGAATATAAGTTGCAAAAATANGAGCTGCCACTGAGACCTAACATGGCCAAATAAATAAGTGCTTTTTAAAAAATCCCCCCAAACAAAATACAAATGCAATAAAATTTTACTGTAAACCACAGGGAATTATGCCCACTGTCTTGTAGCAACCTATAATAGAATATAAGGTGCAAAAATATTTAATTACTACCCTGTACACCTGAAACTAACACAATATTGTAAATCAACTACATTGCTAAAGCTATACAATTTCTGAATGAAAATAGTTGAAAAAAATCTTAGTGACCCTGTGCTTGGCAAAAATTTCCTAAATGTAATGCAAAAAACTTGGAATGTCAATAAACTGAACTTAATAAAAACCATCTGCTGCTCATAAGACAATGAATGAAAATACCCCCAAACTGAGAGAAATATATAAAATTTATTCCTGACAAAGATCTTATATCTAAAAATATAAAGAACTCTTAAACTTAAAAGTGAGAAGTCAATAGCTCAATAAAAATGGGCAAATTATTTGAACAGTCATGTCCTCAAAGAAGATATAGGAATAAAATATAAGCACATTTAAAGGTGCTTCAACATCATTAGTCACTGAGGAAACACAATAAAAACCACAGTGAGATACAATTGCATTCTTGATAGAATGACTACAATTCAGAAGAATGATCATTTCAAGTGTTGCTTTCCAAAATAATTGTTAACTCTCAGATACTTCTTATATTGTGAATATAAAATTGTAAAATTATTTTGGAAAGTAATTTGGTGGTTTCTTTAAAAGCTAAACAATAAACAAACTGCCTTATATAGAATCTCCACACCTAGGTACCAAGAGAAATAAAAGCTTATGTCCATACAAAGAGCTGTACATGAATGTTCAAAAGACTGTTATTTGTAAGAGACAAAAACGGAAACAACCAAAATGTCCATCAGATTTTCGTATAACCATGATAGTGGAATATTACTCAGTAATAAAGAAAAACAAATTACTGATACACTTACCAAACTGGAAGAATCTAAAAATATGCTAAGTAAAAGAAGCAAGATAAATAGAAGACATACTATATGTTTCCATTTATATACAGTTCCAGAAAATGCAAATTCTTCTACCACATTAGAAAACAGATGAGTGAGTGGTTGCCTTGGCAAGGATCAAGAAAGGAAGAGAATTAAGTTAAAAAGGAGTATCAGGAAACGTTGGGGTGGAATGGATATATTCATTATTTTGATAGTGGTGGTTTCACAGATGTATACTTGTGTAGAAGGTCACCAAACTATACATTTTAAATATGTACAGCTTATTTTACAAAACTATATATCAATAAAGCTCAGAAAATAAAAAGTTTAAAGAGAAAGGAGTTTGGCCTTATACTAAAGAATCTGAGTTTTCTACAGAAGATAGACTACAGAGAACTATGCAGTTACATAGTCGTATTGTCTAAGTTATGTTGCCTGTGGGGGATTAGGAAAGTGAGTGTGCAGAAAGCATTCCAGGAAATTTTAGAAGAGGTAAGAACCCAGGTGAACTGGGGTAAATAGAAATAAATATCAGTTCACATAGCAAGTAGATAAAGAGAATAGGAGGGCATGAAGACTAGACAAAGTTAACTCAAAAAGCATGCAAAGTCAAGTTAAGGGATTGGAGCTTTATATCAGCAACACAGAAGCCACTCAAGTAGAAATGGGACAGGATCCAACGTGTTTTAGAAAGATGACTTTGGCTGCTGGGTAAAGAATGCATGAGAAGGTGGCAACAAGCAGGGAGACCAGAAGGTAGGACGAAGATAAAGATTCAGGAGGAAAAAAAAAAAAAATGGAGGCTTGAACTAAAAGGTAATAAAAAGGTGAAGAGTTATTTATATAATCATTATAGAAAGAAGCCCTCACACATCATCAGGTGGTCCCAGAGTTCCACTTCTTTGGCTTTCATGTGAATATTGTTTATTTTCTTGTTTGTAAGATCTACAGATTACTTCTGCTTCCTCATCTGTAATTANGAGTTATTTATATAATCATTATAGAAAGAAGCCCTCACACATCATCAGGTGGTCCCAGAGTTCCACTTCTTTGGCTTTCATGTGAATATTGTTTATTTTCTTGTTTGTAAGATCTACAGATTACTTCTGCTTCCTCATCTGTAATTAAAGATACCTGGTTCAAAGAGGTTTTATTTTTCACTGTTAAATGAGATTATGCTTGGAAAATATTTATTACTTAACGATTTATGGATATAAAATATTATTATTTTCCCTAAAATTCTATCTTCACTTGACTTTTCCATAAGCCTTTTAGGAAATATAATTGTCAGTTTAGCATTCTCACTACACTGGTAGAATATTATATACAGCCTTAATTCATTCAGTTTCATCTATCAATTATACATCATCTTGGTACGAATAGAAAAAAAACAATTTTTTCTAAAATTCAAGGTTGAGGTTATTGTCTGTGTACTTCATATTAGTGTTTTCTAGGAAAAGCTATGATGTCTTTGATTTTGGTATTAAAAAAAAAAAAAGAGTCCAGAGAATGGGATAGAGTGCATACATGGTGAGATGGAGATTCAGAAGGCAAAGCCAAGAGCCACAGAAGAATACGCCCAGGCCTTGAAACCTAATGGAGGTTTCCAAGCTGAATATTCAAACTGCTTTGGAATGGTGACTCCATTTTTGTCTGCCATTTTCTCCTTGTTTGATCCACCCATCATTATATGCTGGAAGCATAAAATTTGTTCCTTTAGTTTCACAGGACCACAGATGGATAAGAATTGTGTCCCAAAGGGTAAATGATGATACACTAAGAGCCTTACTAATACCTGATTTAGAAGCAGATGAGAAGACTGAGGACTTCTGTCTGAAGCTATAACAGGATAAGGCATTAGAAGACCTTGAGATGGGGTAAATGTATATTGCATCTGAGAAGAATATGAATCTTTGGAAGCAAGAGGGCTTACATAGTCCTTGAAATAAACCCACACTCTAATCCTCAGAATCTGAAAATATGCTGTTACATGGCAAAAAGAACATTAGCAATGTAACTAAAATTACAAACTTTAGCTGGATGGACCCAATGTAATCACGCAAACCGTTAAAACAGATATTCCTCTAACTGGAGGCAGAAAAATGCAGCATAAGAGAAAGACAGAGAGAGTCTGATTCTGACAAGGACTCAGTAGCTCACTGCTATTAACATTGGGCAGGGCAGGGCAGTCCTGGAACCACAAGGAACAGAATTCTCCTATTTGCCTGAATGAACTTGAAAGTGGATTCTTCCCCAGAGCCCAGGAAGCTGATACACTGGTTTTGAACTTTTTAGANGGGAGTTGATGATGAACAGGGAGGCCTTGCGTGCTGCAATTCATGGGGTCGCAAAGAGTCTGACACTACTGAGCGACTGAACTGAACTGAACTGAAACCCCAGTGGAAACCCAAATGGAACAAAGCCCTTTAGCCCAGTTCTCAGAGATCAGCCTCTCAGGCACAGGGCAGAGTGGAGGTCACAGAGGACATGGAAGAGGAAACAAAGTCTGTAGCACCTCTTCTAGGAGGAAGAGGACCTGAATTCCCCTTTGGAGAGGTCAGTCCACTTGCAGTGCTGACAGTGGACAAAAGACGCGAACATGGTGATGAGCGATCGGTGCATCAGAGGCTCCTCCTGGCACTCAGGAATGATCCAGAAGATGCAGATGTGGCGATGTGGGTGCACAAGAGGCTCCTCCTGGCTCTCAGGAATGATCCAGAAGATGTGGATGTGGTGATGTGGGCACACAAGAGGCTCTTCCTGGCTCTTGGGAGTGATCATGGATAAGCAGGATGGATGCGAGATACATTTTGAACCTAGAACAGGCAGAGCTCATTGGGTAAGATTTGATGGGGGAGGCAAGGTCAGGGATAACTCACAGGTTTTTGTAACAGGATGAAACTAGCATCTTTTTGGAAATGGAGAGTGCTTGCCAGAACCATGTTGGACTGAGGAATCAAGACTGGTGGTTTGGAGGTAGTTTGGGTCTTCCAAGAGGAGATGTCAAGTGAGAAGTCATATGTCTTCTTCTAAGATATGCATTCTCCTTGTAGAAAGTCTTCAGATATATAAATAATGCATCTAATGAAACATGTTTTTGAAGTTCACTGTCTTTATTTTTTATAACCCAGTAGTAACATCAGATGGCATCACCAACTCAATGGACCTAGGTTTGGGTGAACTCCAGGAGTTGGTGATGGACAGGGAGGCCTGGTGTGCGGCGGTTCGTGGGGTCGCAAAGAGTCGNAGGTGTAAATATTTGAGAACAGACAAGTAATGAATAAATTCTGCTTACATGCAGTTACACTTGAGCAACATATTGATGAACAGCTAGGGGAGGAAAGCACAAGTTCCCACCTCCCACGCCTCAGAGAGAGAGTGGGCACCTCCACAGCTGGGCGCAAGCGCAGCCCCACGTGCAGCCTGACTGGGTTCTGGCTGCTTCCTGTCATTGATGTCAGCCAGCAGGTGGGCCTTAAGTCACTGGGATGTGACCCCAGAAGATACGGGAAGAATAACAAAGAATGACAGACTGTTCGAGTTGGATCTCTGAGACCATCTAGATTTAGGTTCCAAGTATAAGTGTAAATATAAATACATAAGCTATCAGTACAGCTGTTATTTTACAAACCGGGGGACTAGACTACAGAGAGATTTAGGTGACTTACTCGAGACTTGTTCCCTCCAAACAGGGTGGGACTGGCATTTGCAACCAGTGCAGAGCTCATCCGTGCCTCCTCCTAGCCGTGAAGACCCTGGCCTCTCTGTTGAGTAATGAGCAAACAGACTATTATGAAGCAGAGGCCTTATGTAGAGTAAATTGATGGGTATTCACTCTTTTGTTTTAAGAAGTTCAGGTTCTCATTTAGTGGGTTTTCTTAAAATAGAGACACACATAATTGGGTGTTTGTGTGGAATAAATGAGGGGTGGAGCACAGGATTTCATCAGTATCATGTCTTTCCCGTGGCTGAATCGAGACAGAACCTGAAGACTTAATGGTGTCGTCAGTCCCACTGAACTTTTCACTTTATCAGGTGATAAATCCGGCCTCAACACTTCCAAGAAAAGGAAGTGTCTGTCTGAAAGCTGTATGCTGTTCATTGAATGATGGTTGATGACTGATTTAATGAGTTCATACTTATTCATCTCAACATATATTCTCCTAATGGTCTTCTTGTTTCTTTGGCCAGGGAGGTGGTGATTCATAGCTGGGTGCCCAGTGTCTGGCACATGATTTGTGTTCCGCATATATCACGCGCATTGAATGAATCTGTTTGGAGAAGCGAGGCTAACACATGAACGGATGAATGGAGTCAGATTCCCTTGCATGGTGGAGTACTAAATAATAGGCTGCCAATCCCTGGTGGCTCAGAGGGTAAAGCANTCTGTTTCTCCAAGTTGATAAATTTGCACTGAAATATTCAGTAACAAACACAAAATAAAATATTAACAATATAAAAGGCTAGATGTGTAAGAGACCTCACAAATCATAAAGTAAATTCCATTCAAGTTATAGTCCTTCTAGCTAACAAATCTCCATCTTTAGCTTAACAGGTGACACAGGACTGAAAACTGAGGTGCACATGATCTTATGCCAAAGCTCATTCTATTCACAGGTCCTCTCCCTTCCCAAAGAATATCACGGAGGACATCTGAAGAAGCAGGAGACTGACTTACATGGAGATGGCCCTTAGGATTCTCACCTGTGTGTTCCCAGAGGGCAGGATGTCTGGGGAAAATATGGTGGCCAAGGTAGGTGACTGAGTATGTGTCCTTCCTGAGTTCAAGAAAAGGGACATAAAGAGGACCAATTGACTTGTGATTTTCCAAGTTTGCACATTTCTCAAAGGAGATTCTACATTTGATTTCTACTGTCAAACAGAACAAAAGGCTGAATATGTTTTGTGATATGTTTCAGATTCTCAAGAAGGACAGGACAGCATAACTTGTTGGTCTGTCTTTTGAAAAGGCAGTATCTTAAAAGTGTGTGTGTGTGTGTGTGTGTGTGTGTGTGTGTGACAGTATACCTGCACTCATGTATGGGGGAGACTACAGGAGGGAAAAAAGGTGGGAGAGAGACAGAAAGGAAGAAGATGGAAAAATACGTCTGTATGAAGTTCAGTCCTCTCCCTCAATTGTGAACTTGTGTCCTCAAAATTTTCTTATCAGGCTTCTATCAGTTAGCATTTTAAAAAGGTGGGTTTTTTTTTGTCTTATTAAAATAATCGTCTCATTTTAGTTGAAACAACTTGAAGCATCATTTAATTCTTAAGATTTACATAACAGAAAAGTTATTTTCCTCAGTTTTATTTCTTCAGCTACAAAATATTTTAGTTTACAATTAACATCACTGCTCTCATTAACTGCTTTTGGGTGTGTTATTGAGATGGAAGTGATAGCCACTTATACTCTACCGGCCTTACTTTAAAAAAAAAATTGAATACAGGAGAAAATCCTACTTTCCCTTCTCTTGTGTTAATAGAACAATATTTTCAATGGTGCTTTTTCTTATCTGTTCACTTTGAGTACTGCAGACACAAAGTTTGCTAAGGACCCTCTCATCTGGGGTTATGGTTCTCTTTCTCCACACTGGGTAGGCCTTTATTGAAACACATACAGCTTTCCGTTAACACTGAAATGGACAGTGATGACCTCCAGTGGCTTTTTAGGTAAATAACAACTGTGCATTTCAGAGAATGTTAATTTCTAATATGTTTGTTTCCTTTAGGACTTTTGGAGCTTGGCAACTTACTTAATGAACTTTCCAAACTTTCTTAAATTTATTAATTCTTGAATGAAATAGAAAACCATCACATTATCAACTATAGCCTATAAGCTAATTTTGAAAACTGACAATAATGTCATTCAAACTTAAATTTAAATAAACATTCATAATTATTTATGTGTATTCACTTGCATTTAGTTTTAGTTAAATGAAAACTCTTGGAATTTCATACTTTAGAAAATTAACAGCTAAGTAAAATAAGATTAAAAACTTTAGGAAATAATCATTTTCAAATATAAAAACCTCTGATAATATTTATAAGAAACAAGTAAAGATGCTCTAAAATCTTGGTAGTTAATTGAACCTCATGAAACAACTTTNTCATACTTTAGAAAATTAACAGCTAAGTAAAATAAGATTAAAAACTTTAGGAAATAATCATTTTCAAATATAAAAACCTCTGATAATATTTATAAGAAACAAGTAAAGATGCTCTAAAATCTTGGTAGTTAATTGAACCTCATGAAACAACTTTCCTATTTAATATAAAATTAAAAGGAAATATTGATATCTGAGTGCAGAATATTTTACTTTTTAAAAAATAAAACATGTTTCTGGAATAGCTTTTAGATTTCTGGGAAGATTATTAAATAATCTTTACAATTTACGTTTTCATAGGGCTTCAGTGCTTTAGTACCTTCATTTCTGGTTTGTGAGGTAATAAATTATTCATAAACATTATCTTATAAGAATCACATTTTTACTTAAGTTAGTTTTTTTTTTTTTTTTTTTTTAAAAATGACCTTGATGTGTTTATTTAANTTACAATTTACGTTTTCATAGGGCTTCAGTGCTTTAGTACCTTCATTTCTGGTTTGTGAGGTAATAAATTATTCATAAACATTATCTTATAAGAATCACATTTTTACTTAAGTTAGTTTTTTTTTTTTTTTTTCTGAAAATGACCTAGATGTGTTTATTGAAAAACTGGTTCTAAATCTTTACTGGACAATCCAGAGAATTAAAAAGAGATGTGAGAATATACCTTTGTCTCCCACCAGAGGGCAGCAAAAATGTTTTCTGTCACTTCATCTGTCGACATTCTTTGCTGTCTTTGAAATGTTATGTTAACTTTCTTCTTTCTACCCTGGAGTGAAATTCAAAGAACGTGTTTTCATTCTGAAACAGAACTATTGTGACTGTGGTTTATTATCAAACGTTTTAGGAAGGACACAAGCCTCAAAGTGACCACAATTTTTCTTTCATAGTTTACAATAATTACAACAGACCTGCTTCATAAAGCTCATGGCTTAGACAACACTACTACATTAATTCTTAAAAGAGTACAGATGGTTCACATGAGAATGTTAAAGTATGTGATAATATATATATTTTAAATTGTGGTGGAAAGGCAAAATTCATAAAGATTAAAACATTTATTTTTGCCATGATTATGAAAATATCTAATTTTGCAGTAATATTGCATTAATTTTAAGAGTAAAATAATAACTGCCATGGAAGAGCAGCCAACTACTCAAAGCTACAATTATGGTCATCTTTTGATAAACAGAATGTGAAATCATTGAGCAATCCATGGTTTTCAAAAAAATTAGTTAATTTTATGTGAGGTTAACCAGTCAAATGAGTATATAGAACAATTTATGGTATCACCTCTATAGAACTTTCTATATTACAGAAAACTCTTTTTAAGTAATGCAAAGAAAGTATATGGTTTCTCTCTCTCTTTTTTTAGTTTCTAAATATAAAATTTTCAGAAGCCAGTAGAAAGTTTCATCCCATCAGGAGTCCAGCGCGTGCCTCGGCAGGCGATAGTGCTCAGTTTTGGGACGGAGCTTCTTTTCCTGTGGGTTGGCATACTTCCACTTGGATGGGGACATTTTAAGCTTTTTTCTCTTCTTATCTGTGCACCATACCTTTTCACAGTATTCTTCCACTCTCTGGAAGTTGCTATAACCAATCAGCTGTAAGAATTCCTTGTACCATGGTTTTGTCCCACGTGGGATGATGCTCTGAGCAGGACAAGGCATCTTATGAAGCCTATCCTCTTCAAAGTCTTTGTTAAACATCTCCTCCACTCTCTCCTCTTCCACTACCTCCAGGGTGATTTTACGGATTGTATGAACAAAACTATGCTCTACTGTCTGGCAAAAATAGGTCCCAGAATCCATTCTGCGTACTCTTAGGAAGAGTAAACCGAGGTCCATCTTAACCACTCTATCATCTGTCTTCACCTGTACAAGAACAAGAAAATCAAAGGCACTGAAGTATTATCCAGGAAATAGAATACCAGCTTACACCTTTCCACTATCTAGAATTATTTTTTTCATTTTTGCAATCATATGATGAAATTCTATAAGTCACAGGTACATAATTATATATTATACATATATTATATAATGAATGTATTAACTATATAATATATTATATGCACGCTGGGTCACTTCAGTCATGTCCAACTTCTTTGAGACCCTATGGAATGTTGCTCACCAGATTCCTCTGTCCATGGGATTCTCCAGGCAAGAATACTGGAGTGGGTTCCCAGGCTCCTCCAGGGCATCTTCCTGACCCAGGGATCAAATCTGCCTCTCTTTTGTCTCTTGCATTGGCAGGTGGGTTCTTTACCACTAGCACCATCTGGGAAGCCCATAATATACTATATAAATGTATATAACTTATGTTAATATTTTATTTACATATTCATATTTTAATACATACATGTTTATTTTTATGATATTTATATCGCTATGCTATATATAATATAAATATATAGGAGAAAGAGGCTAAATAATTACATTAGGTGTGTGTGCATGTGTGAACATGTGTATCTGTGCACACATATGTTTGTCCTAAACTTATTTATATTGAGATCACTTCATGTCAAAGACTTAGAGGTAATTTTATGTCAATATTGTTAAGAGCAAATTGAGTGGGCTTTTTACCTAATGATTTCCATTACCCATGAGGAAAAACATCCAGTTCGGTATAGCAGTCAAGCTTTGAGTATAATGAAGAATGGTCAAATATAATTTTTTAATGGCAAAATAAATGCAGTTTCTCACATTATTAGCTCAGAGGTTTTTATGTGTCCCAGGTCACACTGATCAATCTATGAGGTCCTGTGTTGGGAGAGCTGTGATATCCACAATCTCTCTCCCTATCAAAAAGAATCCATCCATTCATTAATTCAGTGAGCGCTTCCTACAATTCTATGAGGCTGTCCATTTAACAGACTAAAAAATAAACAACAAAAGTTCAGACTCTGCTCTGAAGAACCTCACAGGTCTAGTAAATATTAAGTCTGCATATACCTTCAGTACTCAACTATTTTCTTTTCATGTTTGTGACATAATAAATTACAGACATTATTTCTATTGGTAAATAATTATAATTCAGTGTAAGAAGTGGAGAAGGCAATGGCACCCCACTCCAGTACTCTTGCCTGGAAAATCCTATGGACAGAGGAGCCTGGTGGGCTGCAGTCCATGGGGTCGCTAAGAGTCGGACACGACTGAGTGACTCCACTTTCACTTTTCGCTTTCATGCACTGGAGAAGGAGATGGCAACCCACTGCAGTGTCCTTGCCTGGAGAATCCGAGGGACGGGGGAGCCTGGTGGGCTGCCATCTATGGGGTCGCGCAGAGTCGGATACGACTGAAGTGACTTAGCAGCGGGTAAGAAGAGCACAGTAAGGCTTTCAGTAAATAGCTAATATTTACCACTAATAGCCGTACTAGTGAGTGAATGATTTGACTTTAGACAAAGCTAGATTCAAACACTGGCACCACTGTCTACTAACTGTGTGGTCTAGGGGCACTGATGTGTATTTTCTGTGTTCATCTTCTCTGTAAAGGAAGTAATAGTTCTAATGTAACATGAAGGATTGCTTTGAAGTTTAAATAACACAGGTGAGAATACTGTGTACAGAGCTATGAATACTTACCTTTACCATTCCTATAGACAGACATACTTTATTGTGGGTTTCACTCCAGATGACCACAATTAAAGAGCATATCGCAATAAATGAGTCACACAAAATTTTGGTTTCCCAATACATATACAATTTATGTTTCTACTATACTATTGTCTATTAAGTGTGCAACAGTGTTATATCTAAAAAATAACAGATATACCGTAATTAAAAACACTGTTAGTCAACTGTCATCTTAGTCTTCAAAGAACTATTAATCTTTTTGCAATAGCAACACCAAATATCACTGATCACAGATCATAATGTTAGATAGATAGAATAGGAAAAAGAAGTCCAGAATGGCGGTGGCTAAAAGACAAGGAAAGGAAAAGCTCACAAAAAAAGAACAAAGGAAAGTCCAAAGACAGGAGTGAGGACCTCAGGTAGAACAAACAGCACTCCTGGCTAGCCCAGTTTACATAGGGCAGGCCCAGGGGAGGAGAAAAAACACAGAAAAAGAAAGGGCCGGGGGTCTCTCTCTCATTCTCTCTCTCTCGTCTCTCTCTCGCTCTTTCTCTCTCTCTCCTCTCCGCATCTCTTGGGTCAGCATGCCCTCATGCCTTGAGGATGTATTTTCCTTTAATTTATAAATAAAACTGAGCTGTAACACAGAGCTGTTACACAGATCTGTCCAAGAGCTGAGACACGGTCTGTCTGAGGGCTGTAACACTGGTCCATCACTTCAAATTTTTGTTGTGACAAGACAGAACCGAGGAAATTACACACTACCTCAACAATAACAAATACAGAAACAATGAAAAATTGGAAATATGGTGAGAATTATCAAAAGGTGACACGAAGTGAGCAAAGGCTGTTGGAAAAATGGTGCCAGGAGGCTTGCTCCACATGGGACTGCCACAAACCCTCAAACCGTAAACAACACAATATCTACATAATAGTAACAAAGCAAAGTCCAATAAAATGGACGCCTGTCCATTCCTTTAGCTAAAAACAAACTAGTGTGTGTTTTCACATGGCCTAAGATCCTATTACGATGGGAGAAAGGTGATTTGCAATACACTGGCTGGCTTCCCTGTTGAGAATAGACCAAAAAAAAACCCACATTAACCTTTGCCAATACAAGAGGGGCATGCAAAGCCCCCCTACCACTTTGGCAGGAAAGGCCATTACCACAAGCACAGTTTTTGTCCCAGTGTTAGATCAGGGCAAGACCTGCCAGGCTCAGCTCTCTCGAGGCTTAATCAGTTCGGGCACAGCTAAGTTGCAGTGGTACACCTCATGTGTGATTATTCCTGTGTGGCCATTTATATAATCTGTGAATAATGTAGCAAATGGTTATTAGTTGTATAGTAAGAGACTATAGGGCTTCCCTGGCGGCTCAGTGGTGAAGAACCTGCCTGCCAATGCAGGAGACACAGGTTCAATCCCTGGGTCAGGAAGATTCCCTGGAGAAGGAAACAGCAATCCACTCCAGTATTCTTGCCTGGAAGAATCCATGGACAGAGGAGCCTGGCGGGCTACAGTTCATGGGGTCGCAAAGAGTCACACATGACTTAAAGTAAGAAACAACAAAAGAGACTGCAAGCCAAATAGGATTGGCTATTAAATGGTAAATTACAAGGCTCCCAGCCGTTATTCTTTTCAGCCATGTAAGGTCAATTATTCAGCAGCTTCATAGTGACACGGGTGATAAAAGGGGCTCCTGGAATCCTTCACAGGGGCTTCCTTGACATGTCAGAAGCACGTCCTGGCGGACAGAACATGAGAGCCATTAACTCAGGAAGTTGTCCAGTGATGACCCAGGAAGAGCCCTCAAACCAAACCATTTTCACTATACAGAAACTTTTTGTATCATTTTCATCTGCCACAGAAAATAACTCAAAGGACTCTGTGCCACTCTGCTCATCTTCCCCAGTCCGCTTGGCAGTCTTCTTTACCACTATCTTTTTGCACAAATTCATGACCTGTGGAACCTAGGTGTGACCACACCATGCCTCTGACAATAAAAACTGTCTCTGAAACACATCCTCCCCTGCTTTTAACTTAGTGGCTTCCTTGGACACAGATGGACTTGACTCCTTAAATGTCTTTTGTCCTGTGTGATACATGCCCTTATACTGATTCTCTCCTTGGTCCTTCTGTTGATTTTTCTTTCTTTCAGAGACATAAGCTCTATCCTTCCTTTATCTCACATTTTATTTGCATCTGTTGATAATTCTTCTATTTTCTCATTTTGATCAACTTCCCTAAGGTAGTACATCTTACACATAAATAGTCCATTATTTTGTGTTTCTTATTCATTATAAAAGACTGACCAGGACTGACAATTCACTAACTATAGTTCAGTGTCTTTCCACTCAAACTGCACTCCCCTCCCATTTATTAAATTCTCTCTTTCTGACCATATCATTATTATTCCTGAACCTACCCTCAACGGCTGATCATTTGTATTTCACTATCATTGTTCTATCTGTATATCAAATACATCATAGTCTCACCAACATTTCTTCAGTGTTGACCAGCATAAACATCCCTTCCATTTCACTATTTTTGCTACATGTTAGACTCTCCTATTTCATGACTTTTTTTTTTTACCTTATCTCATGGCAGTCACCCCCTGCCAAATCCTTCTTTCTGTTCCTGCTTTCATGCCCAACTTGATTCTGTTTCAGGTCCTGAAAGGACTCCCATACAGCTGGCTCCTTCTCATTCCAAAGACCTCTTCAGAGCTCTTTAACACCTCAAAGTAAAAGTATCCTTNTTTTTTTTTTTACCTTATCTCATGGCAGTCACCCCCTGCCAAATCCTTCTTTCTGTTCCTGCTTTCATGCCCAACTTGATTCTGTTTCAGGTCCTGAAAGGACTCCCATACAGCTGGCTCCTTCTCATTCCAAAGACCTCTTCAGAGCTCTTTAACACCTCAAAGTAAAAGTATCCTTTCTCTCTTAATATCATCATTTCACCTATTACCATTTATACACCTGAGCCTGAAACATTACCTGCAAATACATAATAGTCCCATAATGAGTTTTCTTTTGACTGGTATCTTTCCCCTTTATTTGAACACATGGGTGGGTAGTGGTTTAGTTACTAAGTTGTGTCTAAATCTTGAGACCCCATGGACTATAGCCCACCAGGCTCCATGAGTACCATTTAACTCTTCAAAGTCCATTCCCTTTTGTAACATTACTGACTTAGAACTTATTCAGACTTTATTGTGTGTCTTGGCAACTCATATGGCAAAGAATCTGCCTGCATTGAAGGAGACCTGGGTTCGATCCTGGGTCAGGAAGATCCCCTGGAGAAGGGAATGGCAACCCGCTTCAATATTCTTGCATGGAGAATTCCATGGACAGAGAAGTCTGGTGGGCTACGATAGTCCATCGGGCCATGAAGAGTTGGAAACGACTGAGCAGCTAAACACATTGAGCAGATAAGAACTGCTCAGTTAACTAGATGTTACCTTTCTAATTCTTTATAGGAAAACAGCTTCATGTGGTGTTTCTCACTAGCGTTGGTAGAAGAGGTACATTTCAGGAGATGAGTGAATTTTCTAGAAGGATTTCTCAATGTAATTTATTTTTATGATAATAAATATAAATTAATAAACTATATGGGATCATGTGGAAGATCAATCTCCTGGTGAATATTTGTGCTTATCATTGATTCTGAGCCGTTTTCAGTGCTTGAACAGTTTCTAGCTGCTGAGAACAAAGCTGGATTTAATATGTTAAAGATACATTCCAGCCAAATGAAAACCAAAAAACACCCCATGTACTAATGCACATAAAAAATTTTGAACTCACTTGAGAAAATTGTGGGGGGACTGAGTGATCATAAGGCACAAGGTGTTATGGATAGATGTTATACACACACATATGTGGTAGCCTGTATCCCATAGACTGTTCATGGAGATACCTTATTTCAGTGGGGAAAAAAAATCATTACATCAACTAAACATTTAAATGATGCCTACATTTGTTTATTTAATTTGTAAATTTATCTTCAGTCTATATTTGAATGAAAGCTATGAGCTTAAAGAATGCATTTCCTATTTCAGTCTTGTGAATATTTAATAAACATTATAAGTCATGGTAGCAGCCCCAGAAAATGTTGTACTGTTAAGGGCAGGTCGTGGTGGGGGGCGACCTATACAATACTAGAAACAAGTCTTCCATGCCTCAGAGCTCCTGCTGCTCTTGGCCTCAGTACTGCCTCTTTACTTCCCACTCCTAGGTCTTATTCTGGTCTTAGTGTTTCTTTCTTTCCATTAGTTGAACTCCTTTCTGTTGTTCACCCATCCATTAAAAAATTTTCTCTCTAGGCTTTAGTTTTCCCTTCTTAAATGAATACTCTCTTCACAGCCCAGGTAGAACTGTCTCTTTGTAACTCAATAACATTCACATTTGTAGCATACAAGCTGGTATTTTTATTCTTCTTCAAATTATTTTTCCGTACAATTTTTATCTCTTTAACCATATTTTAAATTTCAAAAGGGCAAAGGCCTATATCTTAATCACTCCAAACCTTTTTGAGTGCTCAGAACATGTGAAAAATGAGAACATACTAATTAGTTCATAGTGTACAAACGTACAAGGCAATAGGGGTTACCAGTAAAGATAAATCCAAAAGTTATTCACTTTTTTAGGTAACTTCAATAAGGATTTGGATAGAGAGAAAGCAAGCATGATTTCAGGAACAGTTAGCAACCAATGAAGAAAGCTATGTTCCACAGATACAATAGGAAAAACAGTTCCAGGACACAGTCTTTTCCTGAAAAGAATCAGCATATAAACATTATCACAAATAGTATCCTTTGTCCCCTCCCCACCACACTTCTTATGAGACTGGATAATACGTGAGAAACATGAAAGCCATCTAGTTTAGTTTCTGGCATATAGCAAGCAGTCTATGAAAGTCTTTTAAAATAAAACAAAACAGCAAAAATATAAATAAATACAAATATTTCATTACTGAATAAGAAGTATTTTCTTTGTTTTTTCCAATTCTGATATAAAAATCAAATGTTTCTTTCATATTCAGAAACCCAAATTTGAAAAACAGTTCATTATGTATCCATAAAGTCCAGACTGGTTCAAAAATATAGAAGCACAACAATTACAATGGGAAAGTCCTACACCATTCATTTGCATGTTATAGATGGTGCCTATCTCATAATTGTGGTCTCCACTCCTGGTTAAGTGAATCATAAATTCAGGAATAAAAGATGTTTGAACTCTTGAGTCTGGACAACTGTATACTATGTAGGTTGAATTGCTCTGAAAGTTAAATATATCTTCCATGGCCTACAAATACCTAAAAATAAAATGGCTTAGAAATTTGTATTTGAAGACTTTCCACGACTTAATCTTTTCACTTTTGTTAACATGGGTACCTTCAACAATCATATCTTGATTACAGAATTGTTTTCATTCAGCNAAATATATCTTCCATGGCCTACAAATACCTAAAAATAAAATGGCTTAGAAATTTGTATTTGAAGACTTTCCACGACTTAATCTTTTCACTTTTGTTAACATGGGTACCTTCAACAATCATATCTTGATTACAGAATTGTTTTCATTCAGCTGTGCTGTCTGTAGACCAGATTTTCTTGGTCAAGAAGATGGTATATAATACATCATTTTATCAAATATTCTTATAGAAAATCTATAAAAGCACAAAATTTCTTACTAAAAATGGTTTTAATATTGTTAGCTATAAAGATTGATTCAATATGTTTCATAATGTTGAATAAAAGAAGTAATTGAACAAAGAACCCTGCACATCTGGTAGCTGGTCAGGAAGAAGCAGTGCTTTCCATGTGTATCAACCATATGGTTCCATACTTTTTATAGGAAATGGATAGACAAGGGCTTGAAATGGCTTAGTTCAGAATATATTTAACAATGGAATCAGTTTTAGTTGAGTGATAAAGACCAACAGTTTATATATTTATTTGTTTATCTGGCCTGCCTTCAATACAGAAATAATTTGTTTGACTTACAGAAAATATATGATATGCAATAATATAAACAAAAAATTTTCCTTTCATTAAAAACACTTTCCAGTGTGAACTTGNATTCCAGAATATATGTTGTTCTTGTTGCTGTTTAGTTGCTAACTCGTGTCCAGCTCTTTGCAACCCCCTGGACTGTAGCCATACAGGCTCCTCTGTCTGGGATTTCCCAGGCAAGAATACTGAAGTATTCTTTTCCTTTTCTTCAAGGGATTTTCCCAATCCAGGGAAGATGTCTCCTACACATTGTCAGGCAGATTCTTTACCAATGAACCATCAAGGAAGTCATCTAGAATATATACCATGTTTCTAATTTGTAGGCATCTTTCTCTCGAATTAAATAATGGAATTTATCCTTATTAATATTGGAATGCTACAATTAAGATCTTCAGCATATTAACAAGTTTGAGATGGAAACAGAAATATTACATAAAGCTAGAAAATACCACTTGCTTCTCTAATCATGGCATTTCTTCAACACTGAGGGGAAACCAGAAGGCAGAACAGAATTTTTATCCCAGAGCGAGATGGTGAAACTTCCCAAGTGACAAAGAAATGCTTTTACCATATGCAATGGTCAAATTTGGAAAAGGGAACCAGGTTCAAATCCCAATGTCACTACTCAAATTCTGCACGATCTTATACACATCCCTGGTCTTTCCTGGTTTGGTGTGTCCTCTTTTGTAAAGGAAGCTGGGCTAACTGACACTTAATTTCCAGTCTCACTTTTTTTTTTTTTCATTCTAAGTTTTCCTCATGGCCACCAAATAGTGATATTGGAATGCTATCAAGAAATGGAGTGTTTCCTCATAAATGAGTTCAGATCTTAGTTAAGAACTCAATACTTAATCTTTGGAGTGTTTCCTTATATTGAAATCTAAGACAGATGAATATTTCCAGGCAATTTTTAGGGTAATGGTCTGAGTGCAAAAGCAATTTTTAAAGTCTGTTTAAAAGAATCAGACTGTTGATCAGAAAACCTTACTCAAAGACCTGAGATTTTATGAAGTTAAGAATAAAACTGCCATATGAATCATTCTATAGAGCTAAACTGAAAATAGAAATTGACAAAAGGGGAGCAAAATTTAACGGTTTTATGCTTCTGTACTGTTTTATGCTAGTGTGTACTTCTATTATGTAACTGATAGAAGCTCTGGATAACATTTAAATGTCTGTTGTTAATTCCTCACTTCACTGAGTGCTGCTTTGATATTGGGAATCTCAGGTCTGCTGAGCAATAGTGCATAATGAAACAGGAATAAATGAAATGGGAAATAGTTTGCATGTTGGAGCAAGGTATTGTATTACATTTATTATGCAAGTAATGTGAAGAAAAAGGAATTACAACCAGCTAATTCTAGGTAAGCATTGTGGGTAAGTGTGCAAAAATTTTGTTTAAAATCATAGGAAATATGCATTTAAAGATATAGATATCACATGCTCCAACAAGACTTCAGTTCATTCTATACTATCCTAGTATAGCTGTCCTTTATTTCAGCATTTAAAAAAGAAGGTATTAGGATCAGGAATATTAGAAAGGCTAAGCTCTCAAAGTCACGTATTTTTCTTATATCTCTTACCTCTTGGAAACTTTTCAAGAGAATGCTGGAAATAAGAAAAAATACAAGAGCAAGGGGTAAGAAAAAGACCTAGCTCTATAAATTATAGTGTACTTTGGAAAACTATTTTAAACAAGTGGTTTCGAGTGTGAATTGATGCTTTTCCTCTGTTGACTCATTTTCACTTTGTGAACAGAAGAGTACTTATTTTAATGACCAGTTTTCAATTTCTACTGCTAGTCAGGTCTGAAGCAAAAATGATCTGCTATAAAAGCAAACTTTATGTGCTGGAACTTATCCAAAACGGTCTCCTCCAGGGGTGGGTGATGGTTTCAAAGAATCTGACACTACTGAAAGATCTGCATTTCATGTCACTGAACTGAACTAATTCATTCATGAGCATGGCTCCTGATTCCACCATCTCACTACTTCCTGTCTATGATTTTGCTCATTCATTTAACTTCCCTAAAGAACTCTTTTGTCTACCCTATAAAACACCATAAAACAAACCTATGAATATATACTTTTACAAGCGGCACCATTTACCAGGAAATACTTAGCTGCAGAAACTTCTTAGTTAAATTCATCATAAATGCTGCATGCCTAATAAAAAGCTTGTTATTCATTAAGTATTTGATGCAAGGCTTATAAATATTTTTATTGCTCCTCAAAGCATTAGGATAATTAATGTTATTATTTTTGGTATACTTATCTTTCTGCCCTTAGATTCTACTACATCAATCTAACCTACAGAAATACATGGTTTTCTCAGAGCATTTTTCTGGGCCTCTGTAGAAACAATTAATTCTCTTTAACTGGAATCTCCTTCTATCCTTGCCTTCAAGACTGAACTCAAATGTTGAATTATTCTGAGAATCAAATAATGTTTTATGTGTATTGCACTTAGTCTGGGGTCTTATACATAGTAAGTGCTCAGTAGTGAGCTACCACTCTTATTTACAATTCTATTCTTCACTTCTGCCTCTATTTTCCTGTGGACAGGGGACTGGGATTGTTTCTTCCTACCCCTCAAACATAGTATAAAAATAGACTGAATGAGTTAATAAAGCATAAAATAATATTTTCAATTAGTAACACAGCTGTATTCTTCAAGAATTGATTTTCAATATCAATAAACATGGATAGAAAATCAACTGACTCACTCAATTCTTCAATACAGTTGATACATTATTTAGCTCATAAATGTCCTCTCAAAGCATCTTTTTACTATCTCCTTAATATATCCTTTATTTACTCATTGGGATGTTAATTTAGGTAAGGTCAAATTAATAAAAGTTTGAATTAGTGACTAATCTTTTAAAATGAGATCCTACTATTCATGTGAATTTATTAAAATAACAATTATATTAAATTAGATTTTGAAAAAAGGTATAAAGGTAGCCCAAAGTAAAAGATCAATAGTAAATGAAATTGATAAAAGTTGCTTTCAGCAGGGAAACTGTATATGGTTTTATATCTTTGCTTTATAATATCTTTAGCCACTTTAACAAGAGAATATAATTGTTTATTCTATAATAAAAAGATTTTCCTTTATTTTTTCCCCAAAGAATACATAATTTCTTATCACTTGAGTTAAGAAAGATTCTTATTCTTTAAAATACTTTCTGTACCGTAAGATCTGTTCAAAGAATTCTAAGATTTACCTTCTCTAACTAGTGGCAATGACCCCACTGAATTCTAGATATTAGAGTTTGGAGGTCTTTAAGTACCTTTCATTTGTGTTGAATTAAATCACACATTTCATTAATTACACAGGTCATGTATTTGCCTAGGAGTTAAAATATTCACCTTCAAAATGAAATAAATGAAAACCAGCTGGTCAGAAGAACATGGGGCAAATGCAGGATGTATTTTAGAATTTATTTATTTTCCTTTTAAGTCTTTGAAATCCTCATGTGTGGGTTTACTTGCTATTTCCACATTTTAAGTTTATCTAAATTGGTTTCATGTCTTGCAGCAAAAGTTTCAGGAGGGAAAAGAGTTGATTCAAACATGGAAGAAAAATAAAACCCCAGAAAGCAAGCTCAGCCTGTATCTACACAATAGTCAATGGAAGTTATTTTTCAGAAAAAGTGAAGTTTTCAAAGTTTATATTATTAAGACTATGATGATTAGGAGTTTGGGATTAACATATACACACCACTATATATAAAATAATCAACAAAGACCTACTCTATAACACAGGGAATTCTACTCAATACTCTGTAATAACCTCTATGGGAAAAGAATCTGAAAAAGAAGGGATATATCTATGAATACCTGAATCAAGTTGCTGTACATCTAAAACAAACACAGCATTGTTAAATTACCTATACTCCAATATAAAAACAAAAAACCAAGTTACTTTACTTTAGAATAAATGTAAAATCACTTTAAAAAAAGGCAGCTTATTTTCATGGAATGGGTACAGAAAGAAAGTGAGAAAAATGAATAGTTTTAGTTTTTTTTCTAAATGAGGGAAAGGTTCCATGGGAGAACTGTCTCACCGCTTCGCATGTGTGCCCGTTGGGTAATACCGAGAGCAGGAGATGCCATCCCAGGCGCAGTAAGGGTCTCGAGCCAGGCAGCAGTCTGCACAAGCGCTTCCATACATGTCACACTGGTGGAATCGGACTTGGGCCACAGCAGAAGCAGATCCAATATAGAGCTGTTGCTATAGACATCAAGGAAGAGAGAGGCCACTAGCAGAAACGGACAGAATTCTCACTGAGTTCTCACACTTACATTTTCACATTCCTATGTAATCACTTCTGTGAATATTCATTTAAATAACTACAGTTACTCAGGACTGATGATGGAACACTAACACTTTGGTTTTCTCTAAGACCTGAAATACTTTTTCAGACTTGTATGCTGGAAGGACAAAAGTGCTAGAATGAGGCTGACAAAAATCTTAAGGTGACTATACTTTCATTCATTATCAAGGTAGAAAGACTCTTTTGTCATCTAACATTGTAGATCTTTTTAAAAAGTCTACAAGACTGTCCAAAAGGAGGGTGAAAAGGTATTTTTTTTGCATTTTTAATGGATACAATTGACATATAACATTATGTTAGTCTTAGCTGTACAACATAATTAGTTGATACTTGTATATATTGTGAAATGGTCACAATCATTCTAGTTAATCTCCTTCATGTAACACTACACATCTATAAATATTTTTTGTGATGAAAACTTTCAACATCTACTCTCTTAGCAGCTTTCAAATACATAAAACAGTATTGTTAACTATAATCATCATGCTGTACATTACATCACCAGGACTTACCTATTTTATAACTAAAAGCTTATACATTTTAATAATCCACACTCATTTCACCTAGCCCCTGCCTCTGGCAACCACAGATCGGTTCTCTGTATCTATGAGCCTGTTTTGTTGTTGTTTTTGAATAGTTCACATATAAATGACATTATATGGTATTTGTCTTTCTTGGACATATTTCACTCGGCACAATGCCTGCAAAATCCTTCCATCTCACTGCAAATGGCAGAATTTCCTTCTTTTTCATGGCTGACTTACACTCCACTGTGTGTGTGTATATGTACATGTGTATGTGTACAATTTATGTATCCAGTCATTCATAGATGGATGCTTAGTTCATCTCCATGTTTTGGCTATTATAAATAAACCTTAAATGAACATGGGGGTGTATGTATCTTTCTTAATTAGTGTTTTTGTTTCCTTTGGATAGATACCCAGAAGTAGAACTGCTAGATCATATGGCAGTTCTATTTTTGATTTTTTTGAGTAACCTTATACTGTTTTTCACAGTGGCTGCACCAATTTACATTCCCACCAACAGTGCATATTGACATATAACATTTATAAAAGTGACACAGATATATACATAGAATGATGTGGAATAAACTGTAAGATATGTTAGTAAGTAAAAAGTACAAGTAGCAGAACAATAACCTCATATGTCTCTATCTGCCTTAACATAAAAGGTTACTTATAAATAAATGAGGCAATATATGTAACAGCTACTCTCAAAGTTAACCAGAAACTTGTTCTAGTAAAGTGGAAAGGAGGTTTCTTTTTCATTGTACACTCCCTTGTATTATCATTACTATGATTTTTTGTAAAAATACTAGCAAAAAAAAAAAAAAACCACCATGGAATAATGTTCTATTATGGTTATACAGGTAAATCTATTCTTGTCTATTTTTCTAGAAACAGAATATGAAGAAATCTATTACCTCCCTGTAAATCACTATGTATTTCTGTCAGAATAAAGCTGTAACTTGTTAACATATAAGAACACCTACCTAAGCTTTCCATCTTTTGATCTTATCTGATACATAGAATGCACACACAGAGACACCTATACAACTTACTCTCTTTGATGAAATCTCCATAGAAATAATAGGAACCGGATCCTGAAAAATTAAAAAAAAACTTTCATATTTAGGAATAAAAATATAGAAACATACCTTAGTATGGTTATAAATTAACTGATATAATATTAGGTACGTGAGTGGTTCTCTGTCAAGCAGTATATAGCTTTCATTTTAGTAAATCAAAAGGAAAATACAATTAAATAAAATACAATTTCTTTCAAAAAATATTTTCTAATAGTGTAGGACAAAATATAAATGGGAAAAGTAGGAACAATCTAATTATCTTTCAGTTTGTCTCTGTATTAAAATTTTTGTATTTGTATTTGAGTATTACTCATGTTTTGGAAATCAATTATCTTTAAATAATAAAGTCAGAGTGCTATTTCTTATAAAGAAATTTGAACCATTAAAAGGAAAACAGTTATATCTTTGAATAGGTCTTATTACCAATAAACCATGTGATTTTTAATTGTTTTAACTCAGGCCTAAAGAAAATACTATGATCTTTCTTAGCTTTTTGAATGTTGAGTTTTAAGCCAACTTTTTTACTCTTCTCGTTCACCCTTATCAAGAGGCTTTTTAGTTCCTCCTCTCTTTCTGCTATTAAGACACTTGCTCCTTGGATGATAAAGCTATGACAAACCTAAACAGCATATTAAAAAGCAGAAAGGTTACTTTGCCAACAAAGGTCCATATAGTCAAAGCTATAACCATAGCTTTTTCTCACAGATGTGAGTTCTACCTTAAAGAAAGCTAAGTGCCGAAGAACTGATGATTTCAAATTATGGTTCTAGAGGACTCTTGAGAGTCCCTTGGACTGCAAGGAGATCAAACCAATCAATTCTAAAAGAAATCAACACTGAATATTCACTGGAAGGACTGATGCTGAAGCTGAAGGCCCAATACTTTGGCCACCTGATGCAAAGAGCGGACTCACTGGAAAAGACTCTGATGCTGGGAAAGATAAAGGGCAAGAGGAGAAGGGGCAACAGAGGATGAGATGGTTGGAGGGCATCACTGACTCAATGGACATGAATCTGAGCAAACTCTGGGAGATAGTGAAGGACAGGGAAGCCGGCCATGCTGCAGTCCATGGGGTGGCAAAGAGTTGGACATGACTTAGCAACTGTACAACAACAAAACAAAATATTTTTCTGTCGATCTCCATTAATCCAGAACGTTCTGAAATATATGCATTATAATCATCACTGTCTGGGAACTGCACCAGACGAAGGACAATCTATAGGATAGTTTTGAGCAC
This sequence comes from Neotragus pygmaeus, assembly GCA_006410875.1. NCBI lineage: Eukaryota > Metazoa > Chordata > Mammalia > Artiodactyla > Bovidae > Neotragus > Neotragus pygmaeus. The sequence goes on from SJYV01011762.1 coordinate 239,406, forward strand.
TTCTGTGCAATTCTAGGGGTGGTGATTAAGACAAGAATATTTCTAAGGACATCACAAACTCAGCCATTTCTGTGAATGGAGAAGTCATAGGCATGTGGGATACACTCCTGGCTAATTAATGGATAATTACCCTTCAAATAGTTATTTTTTGAAAGAGAAAAATTTGATCATCTATGTTAAAATTTTAAATTTTAAAAACTACAAAACGCTTTATTCACGTGTCGTTTTTTAGTCACTAAGTCATGCTGACTCTTTGCGACCCCATAGACTGTAGTCTGTCAGACTCCTCTGTCCATGGGATTTCTCAGGCAAGAATACTGGAGTGGGTTGTCATTTCCTTCTCTAGAGAATCTTCTCAACCCAGGGATCGAAGTCATATCTCCTGCACTGGCAGGCAGATTCTCTACTGCTGAGTCACAAGGGAAGCATATGCATGCATTTATTCATTCAAAACACAATGTTTCTTAAGGATTTATGCAAACAAGACATTGTTATGATGAATGCCCTTAATATGAGATCTGTGATTCCTAACATGAAATGAAATCTTATAGAGGATCAATATGCAAAATAAACAAAAATATTGCTGCTCTGGAGATTCTCCAGTGGCTCAGCAGTAAAAGAATCCACCAGCAAGGCAGGAGATGCCAAGACATGGGGTCTATTCCTGGGTCAGGAAGATAACCTGAAGAAGGAAATGGCAATCCACTCCACTTTGCTTGCCCAGAAACTCCCATGGACAGAGAAGCCTGGAGGGCTACAGTGGGGTGACACAAGAGTCAGACACAGCTGAGTGACTAAACAGCTGCTCTGGTTGAGATAAGAACATGGTTAACTTTGTGTGAAGCTATCAGGAATCTAATCTGAACAGCTAAGGTGAAATAAACTGTTTTCATCAAAAATATTTTCGTGCACATTCATTAGATACATATACAATCTTCATTATTGCACACTGTGATCTTGCACATTTGCTTACTTGCTAAAATTTATTTGCAACCCCAATATCAATACTTTTGATATTTTGCTGCCATTCACGTTGTCAGAATGGCAAAAAAAAAAAAAAAATCTGAGCTGCCCAAAATGTAGTTTCCCAGCTGAGGTTGATCAAGGTATACCCTGCCTTCTTGTTTCAACTCGCATATTGTAAACAAGTATCTTCATGTTCCATTTAGTACCATATTTTTATTTTTGTCCTTTTTGTTAATGATTTGCTGTTTAAAAGGCCCCTAATGCTGGGAGGGATTGAGGGCAGGAGGAGAAGGGGACGACAGAGGATGAGATGGCTGGATGGCACCATTGACTCGATGGACGTGAGTCTGAGTGAACTCTGGGAGTTGGTGATGGACAGGGAGGCCTGGTGTGCTGCGATTCATGGGGTTGCAAAGAGTTGGACACGACTGAGCGACTAAACTGAACTGAACTGAACTGAAACATAGTGTTGAAGTGTTGTGTTCCTAGGTTCCAAAAGGCTGAAATGTGCCTTATAAAATAAGTATGTGTTTTAAATAAGCCTTGTTTAGGCAGGAGTTATTAGTGCTATTTAGCCATAAGTTCAATTTTAATTAATCAATAGGATAGCCCTGGTGGCTCAGTGGTAAAGAATCTACCTGCGATACAGGAGATATGGGTTGATCCCTGGGTCAGAAAGATTCTCTGGACAAGGAAATGTCAACCCACTGCAGTATTCTTGCTGGGGAAATTTCATAGATAGAGGAGTCTAGCAGGCTACAGTCCATGGGTTGGCAAAAGAGTTGGACACAACTGAGTGACTAAACAACAACAACATATACTAAATAAGGTGTCTTTAAAAAGGAAACACAAATAAAACAATTTTATGTATCAATCAGCTGACATAAATGCTGTGACTAGACATTCTCAGTAACCTAATGTATTTCCTCTTTGTTTTTTGGTTGTTCAGTTGTGTCGGATTCTTTGTGACCCTATAGACTGCATTGTGCATCTCCCCTAGGAGCAATGATTACTAATTAATTCAGTGTTCAAAGACCATAACTGCTACAGATGTCAAGACTTACTGTGTGTATATGGGTGTGTATGTGTGTGTATAAAAAAGAGAGACAATATATACAACTGTTTTATCATGCTTAATATTTCCATTATCATTTTGCATTTTTCTTTTACAAATTCTTTGTGTAAACCGCACACGATAAGAAGGCAATCTACTTATCCCATGACAATGCCCACAATATGAAACCTGCTGCTATTTTTTTAAATTGCTTTTATTGATAGTACATTTGCTTAAGATGATGCTTGTAATAATGATTCTAGAATTCATTTGTGGGATAAGTGTCATTTATGTCCCAGTTCATATAATGAAATTCTTTTCATGATGGTAAATACTGGCCTCTTTATCTGAATAGTGAATAGTCTATGATAGTAAAATAGATGTACCAGAATTATAAATCATTCTTTATTTCAGAGTACTCTTAATTTACAACATACTGATTAGGAAAAAAAAAAACTGACGTAATGTTTTCCTATTTATAATTCACTTGCAATTGTCTGCAATACATAAACGTTGGCTACATGTCTCACTAAAAATACCTTGAATATCTGAAGTTCTTCTAGAATTACTTCTTCCATTGATTCTGTTTCTTGGTTGTAAATCGTGATTACTTTCAGCACAATTCCATTATCTATAAGAGAACAAAAGAAGAGATCATCCAGAAGCTTTGTAACAATCTGGTTTTCAAACAATTAAAAACCATGGAAAGTTTATAAATTTAAATAAGATTTGAAATCTAGATGTATAAAATATTTAATCATTGCCAGTTAAAACAATATGGCTATTTATATATTCATATTTTAAATTAGCAAAAAAATCAATTTTGTGCACTTGGCCAAAGAATAAGACCAAACAATATATAATTATTTTCCAACAATTTGATTCAAAAACCCAATTAAAGGTTCAGAAATCAAGATGTCTTTTGGAATTAATGAAATAGAAGACAGATTGAAAATTATTCTGGCTTTTTCTGTGATGTATGATGAAGGAATATTTTTTACCTAAAGCTACCTCCTGGTAAGAAACTATACCTTTAATTTAGGGAACCTTCCAAGCAACACACAATGGAAATCTTGACATATCGATATAGAAATAGAATATATTTATATCTATACGTATACATTTTTCCTTCCAATTTTAATGAGATATAATTGACATACAACACTGTATAATTTTAAGGAATACAGCATAATTATTTGACCTACATACATCATGGGCTTCTCTTGTGGCTCAGCTGGTAAAGAATCCACCTGCAATTCGGGAGACCTGGGTTCAATCTTTGGGTTGGGAAGATCCCCTGGAGAAGGGAAAGGCTACCCACTCCAGTATTCTGGCCTGGAGAATTCAATGGACTATATAGTCCATGGTCACAAAGAGTCAGACACGACTGAGCGCATACATCATGAAATAATACCACAATAAGTTTAGTGAACATCCATCATACAAAATAGTTTTTTTTTCCCTTGTGATGAGAACTCTTAGGGTTTACTCTCTTAAAAAGCTTCATTATAACATAAAGCACTGTTAACTATACTAGTCATGGTGTATATTATATCCTTAGGACATATTTATCTCATAATTAGAAAGATGTATCTTTGACAGCCTTCATATAGTTTTCCCACTGCTCACCTCCAGAAACCACACATCTTGTTATATATGCTTTCAATAAAAATTTCAAATATACACTAAAGAGAGAATGGTGTAATGAGTCCTCCTGTACTAATCATTTAGTTTATATTATTATAAATAATTTTATAAATTTATACCTATATTTAAAAATCCTATCTTGTTTTATTATTCCTGATATTCTGAACTTGTTCTTTCCAATGAAAATTTAATAAAACATGAATTTGACTGTAAGAACAATTTAGTATAGTGCTAGAAATAACTAGGGGGAAAAAAGCACTTNGGTTTTCACTAGCTGCTCATGGTGTAGACTGACTTGCATGACAAGTTGTTCTCCATGAACAGCAGATACAATGATGTTACCTTTTCCCAACCTAGTTGTGTACAGTACACATGATACAAAATCCTCATCATCATTATTATCATCATGTGTGCAATTAAAAGCACAGTTTGAAAGGCTAGTTAGGGAGAATCTTGGTGGCACCAGTTAAGAGGCAAATGGTGGAACTTCCTCTTGGCAAATGGGTTGCTTAGTATTCTGAAGAGCCAGAGAAAACGCTTCCTCTCAATATGCTTAAGTGAGGAGCTGGGATAAAGTCTGGTCTAGGGAACTGAGAGCCTGACTCAATTATAAGAATATATAATAACAATATGGTAACATTCTCTTGCTTGGAAACCACTTGTGGCACTAATTCTTCTAAAGAGCCTGAGAGGAATATGATGGAGGGAAGTATTGTAAGTGCGGTAGAATATGTGAGTCGCATGTAGAAATATAGGTTTAGTAGTGCTGCTCACTTTATTGATGTTTTGTATTCACCAGTACCTCTAAAAATAAAAATTTAGAATCACATAGATAGCCAAAATATCAACAATAATATATATTTTATAATGCTAAGATGTATCTATTTTAGATTACATTCTTATCATTAAATAATAAGCCTGCATCTAGATATAAGAAGTAATATTTCTTTACCACGCAAGTAACCAAGCAGATTTTTAGTTGTGGAATTTCTTGTTTCATGCAAATTTAATAAAACATATGAACAATAAACAGAATATTACTAAAAAAGCTTTTCAAAAATAATAATACTTTGTTAAATGCCTAAACTTACAGATCCAGGTCTTGGATAAGGTACTTTTCCTTCATAGAGTGACCAGTGGTATTCAGGTCCTTCCTTATGTGCATATGGTCCATTAAAGGCTGCCCGGATGCTAGACATGTGATAAACACATATAGCATGGCCTCTAAATATATTACTGGGGAAAAAAAAGATAATTACTATTCTGGAATAGACTAGGAGGTCATCTAGTCAAATCCTACAGCCAACCTAGATAAGGAGGAGGTCTTTGGGTGAAAGAGTTGCAATCTCTTAGGTATAAGACATCTAGAGATATTATCTACTACAATATTCCAACTATTCAAATTCCAAACTTACTGTTTTTTGCCTATTTATTAGAGCAAATTAAAAATGACATTGTTAGAATCACAAAAGCATTCGTGTCATTTCATTTTTTTTCCAGTTGAATCTTAAAATTTTCATTGAACTATAATTGATTTACAATGCTGTGTTAGTTTCAGGTGAACTATACACACACACATACACACACATATATGTAAATATATCCTGTTGTGTTTTACATGTCTTATTAAGGAAGATTTCATTAATATTTTTAAAGATTCATTTCCAAGTTGAGGAAGGTTTTATTTCCTTGCATCTCTTTCAGGTATACTGTGTTTTTCTTCTTGCCATGCTGTTAATACTGTTGTCAATTTTATTCAAATTGTTATTTTTCTTAGTGTATATGATTTGAAGGATCATTTAAAGTCTAAAGAGAATTAGGGGCTTTGTTCCATTCTTGAGCTTGGCCATCACACAAACATCGATTGGCTCACTGTATATTACTCCCTCCAGGTCACTGAAAACAGTGTTACAGTGACAAGATGACTGGGCTGCACCAGATTAATTTTGAGAAAAAGACTTAAATTATGCAAAACTTAGATTCCTTACCTGAAGAACTAGAAGAAGTTGAAATTATTTTCTTGATAAAAATTTCTACTTATCTTGGATAAAGACAACATTTGAGCTTTCTTTATAAAATAAAAGTAAATCAAATTTTATTGTGAGTATTTAAAATAAGATTCTATGAAAGAACATTTTAAAATCATTTATATTAAAGATTAGGCCACATTTCTTAATTTGGCATAATCTGAATGAAGTCTAACACTTCCCTAGCCTCCTTATTGTAAGAATTAAAATCATTAGATTGCGAAAGTGCTCTGCAAAATGGAAAGTTTTTTAAAAGTATAACATTTCCTACATTATGATACACCTGTAGAACAGCAGTTATGTTACTGTCTAAGGACATCCGTTCACACATTTTATAACACACATTGAAGCAATTGGAAATGCCTGCAACAGTGAGAAAACCAGAGATAGTCTTTCAACTAACGTGGCAGTAAACCTTTGATCACTATGCTACGATATCAACCTTTACATCAGGTAACACCTGGGAAGCCTTTCCTCAAAATTATGCATAAATTGAACAGCCAAAATTGAAATTATGGAAGAAAACAATGCTCTGTGTTTGAAATATCAGACAGATCAATTATGCTATCATTTATGAAAACAGCTTATAAGCTGATCATTCTAACTCATTGAAAAATCTATACTGACTATTCTGTAGCTTACATTTATCATAAAATGCCATGGAATTATCATGCAATGTACAAATTCTTCACTAGCATAGAGAGAAGATGAAGGGTAAAAAAAATGTTAGGTATTCTCCATGGACTCTGATAACTATTAATCTTCATTAACTACTTCTTCTTGTATCAAGGAATAATTGAGAGCAAAATTGCCTCTATGTTTGTGCTAAAGAAAAGATCCCCTTAGGACAGCAGGATGCTTATCCAAAGAGTTTTATTATTTTTTTTCAAAGTGAGAATAAGAGATTACCTGCTAAAAAACTAAACAAAAACTTAATGCAACACCAAGGTGAGGGAACAGGGGAGCTGAGTTGGGAGACTGAGACTGGTATATATACACTATCTATATACAAAATAGAGATGAAAACAGACTTGTTCAGCACAGGAAGCTCTACACAGTGCTCTGTGGTGATCTAAACGGGAAAGAAATTTTAAAAAGAGAGGATCTATGTATACATATGACTAATTCACTTTGCTGTCCATTGTTATTGTTTAGTTGCTAAGTTGTGCCCAACTCTTTTGTGCCAAGGCTCCACTGCCTACGGGATTTCCCAGACAAGAATACTGGAGTAGGTTGCCATTTCCTTCTCCAGGGGATCCTCCCAATTCAGGGGTAGAACCCGTGTCAGTTGCATTGGCAGGTGGACTTTTTTAAACCACTGAGCCACCTGGGAAACCCTTGCTAGACAGTAGAAACTAACCAAGTATTGTAAGGCAATTATATGCCAATAAAAATTGATGAAAAAAATTTTATGGAGAGATCCTAAGCAAACAAAGTATACATGACAACATAAAAGTTTAAGGCCAATGTAAAGCAAACAAGAAACTGAGTAATATTTTTCTACCATCAAGAAAATTGAAGTATATTCTTTATTTCTCATTTTAACCATCTCATCTCCACTCTGATTTATTTGGAAAGACACTCAGGGAGTTATATATATAAACTTTCAACTCAAACTGATTCTAATAACATATTTTCATTCATGTATCAGATGTATGAAATGATCTTTGATTCATTTTTCCAGCACTCTTCAATGGATACATAACACAAAAACAGAAAAATATCAGAATATAAGTCCTAAACTTGAGTAGCTTATTTAAATTTAAAACATGGAGGGCAAATCAGAAACGTGTGTTCTCTAAGAACCCACACATGGGCAGGACAACCAGAGCAGAGTAAGTGAGCGAAGTGCTCTGTGATTAAGGAATCAAGGAGTGTTTCATGAAGACGGTAATTGACAAGTACTGGAAGAGAAAGTAGATAAAGCAAGTCATAGTCATGGGCAAACCAGACGTTGGGATTCTGACAGGTTATTTATTATCTTGTCAAAAGCAGAGTTTGAGGGAACTTAGAGGAAAAACTTCCAATCTTAAGTGGGGAATAGTGGATAGAAAGACTTGAAAGCCTGACCCAGACAACTGTATATGATAACTGAAAGAATAATCCTAGACTTATAGCATGGAACTAGTACCTTAAAACAAGCAAACAAACAAAAAACTGTATAGGAAAAAAAATATCATTCTGTTGTAGATAGGGGGTGAAGAGCTTAGGATACTGAGCAGAGGAAGATGCTAGTACTTTAAACAAAAAGAAATAAGGATTTGGATTGAGATTGTGGTTTTAAAAAAGTACAACTGCAAATACTGAAGAATGAAGGGAAGTCGGTGACTTATAACGTATAGAAAGTGAGAATAACAGATTGGTCAGTAGTATTTTCAATTACATCCACAGTGAAGGGGTGTGGCATCTCTTGTTTCATGATACTTTGACTAAATATATAAATTTCTTACCTAGTAGTGTTGAAGAGTCCAAATATCACTGGGTTCTTATGATCTCTGGTATGCAGCAAGAACACATCCTCTGAAACATTAAAGATCATTGCATTAACTTAATATGTTTAGCCCCCAAGGCATGTGAAGAAAATACAGTGACATAAAGTAGTTTAGAACCCATGATATATTTTAAGATATATCTTATGTATAATATTATATATATATATAATATGATATACATATGATATGATATGAATATGATATATATATTATATATAATATGATATAAATTTCCAAATACAGTTAAGCAACCATGACCAAATCACAACATAGTGAGATGGATGAACTGCTGAGGATGACTTTGAGCTGGGCCTGAAGGAAGGAGCCAGAGGTGCTGACTCTAAACTAAAAGGAGGGTTTTTTTGCTTTTTCAACTCTTTTGCCCCAACTCATGGACCCGGTTGAGACGAGAATAAAAACTTGCTCTAAGTTAGAAGTCAATGACTGTGGAAAACAAGTTTCCTATGCATGTTAAGAACATTGAGGGTTATACAAAGAATCATATATATCAAAGAGGAAGATTTAACTCTCCTAATAATATTTACCTAATTCATCAAAATATGTATCAATCCCATTCATGCCTGGTACTGAGCAAACCAGTCTAGCTTTCAGGAAAGTGCTCCACTTATTCACCAGTATTCTCTGTCCTCCCATATCATTCTGTGAAAAACAAAAAGCAGGTAAATGGGGACCCAGAGAACTTCTACCAACAATGGATTTTGTTTCACTAAATATGAAGATGGCAAGAGTTACACCTTTTTTACTTAAGTAGTAGAAATTTTGGTATACTCAAATAATATTAAAGATGCAATTCCTCATAAACCTTTTCTTTTTTTAGGTTTACACATGCTGCCTTGTCAGTATGCTCTCATAGTGGCCCATTAAACACAGTTTCCAGGTATGAAACAATGTTAGGTCAGTAGGTGCCCCCAAATAAATAGTGACTTTTATGATACAGTAACTTTTATTATTATTTTATTGATAAATAATCTGCTTATCTCAGAAATACAGACACATCTCTTTTCTTCTTTTAGGGAAAAAGGCTTGAGATATGAACACACATGCATACATACACATAACAAGCATTATATTTGCACACATATACAAAATACATACATGTGTACGTGTGTCTGTGTGTACATCCATACATGTACACATGAACATCTTAAATTTATTCTTGAGTATCTTTTAAAATATCAAAATAACTTCACATTTATAATACTATTAGGATTCTCTCAATATATAAGGCTACTTCAGTTGGTTTTGAATATTCACTAAATCATCTATCTGAATTCCAACAAACTATAGATGTTTTCCCCTACAGAATCAACCATCTGAATTGTTGAAACATAATTATGTAAGTTATTTGGAATGTGGATTACAGAAACTAGAAAGATTTTGGTGAGATTAACTTTTTAAAATGGAGCTTAAACTTCTGTATGGGAAGAAGTATAGCCTATATACATCATTTCTTCTTAATAGGGCTTTGAAAGTGGGGAAGATTACACAAAATGCGAAGTTCTTTTTAGATTAAACTTTAGTAGACATGAAGTCTAAAGATTAGATACTAAATACCAATTTTAGGGAGCCTAAGAGAATACTATAAAACATTTTAAAGTAGAAACCTATTATACAATGAGCAAAGGCCTGACATTAAATTGTGAGATAAGCAAGTTTAGTGAGAGAGGAAAACAGTCCTCACCACACAGAGTCGCCCCACTCTGGTGTAAATTGCATGGGCACTGTTTTCTGCCTCCAGGGCCTTCTCCGTGAAAAAGAAATACACTTTGTTGTCATCTCGGTCTTCATTGTCAGGGATCATATAAGAACCTACAAATTTTGGTTCTAGATAAGTAAAAAAACAGAAGAAAATGTAATAGTTATTATAACAAACTTAAACTGTTTCCTTGACATTTTGTCCTAAATTTTAATATCATGTAGATCTCTCCATGTTGTTTGCAAATCAACAGTTTTAAGGAAGTGTTAGAGGATTTAAAATTTATCTGAGTCAGGGAAGAAAACAATCTGATTTCAAACAACATACACTATAGACTTGAATTCAAAAAAGAATAGATTAAGAGCAATATGATGATACTCTCCATAAATTTCCTGTCTGTCTATCCATATAAAGTCAATATAAATATATGAAAAATATTTTAGTAAAGAAGTTTGTCATTACTTTTTTTAAAATTAATAAATTGTCTACTAGTCCAGCTCATGGAATATTATTTAAATTTTAAGGTGGAAAATTCACTTTAAGTTTCTAATTGAATGGATCTGATGACTGATACAGAATGTCAAATATTNGTTTGTCATTACTTTTTTTTTAAATTAATAAATTGTCTACTAGTCCAGCTCATGGAATATTATTTAAATTTTAAGGTGGAAAATTCACTTTAAGTTTCTAATTGAATGGATCTGATGACTGATACAGAATGTCAAATATTTTAATGACAAAATGCTGCCAATAGTGACTATGCACTCTAAAGCCGAATAAAAAGGTTGAAAATAAAGAAACTATTCACTATAAAATGATTTTAGTTCTTAGATAGACCAGTGTGACAAAATATAAACATGACTTCTTACAAAGAATTCTATGTAAATGAATGCGTGGTGATGTTCCTAGAATTTTATTTGTCTCTAAAATACAATGTGATTCTATTAAACAAGCAAAGAAAAGCAATCAATTCATGCAAAATTATACCAACTGACAAGCGACAATTTATTGGATGAAAGGGGTTTTCATTCTGCATACATTTGCTTTGTTCATTAAAATCCTGATTTGTAAGTATTGCTCTGAGAGTAATTTGATTTTATTATAAAGCTGATCAATTTTTATATAAAATGATATGCATATATCATATAATATTTTAATCTGGGAATATTGCTAAGAATAAAAAGCAGAAATTTGCAAAACCTATAAATAACATTTGTATTGTTATCATTATCAAAATGTCAAGTTTCCCATAAGCTCTGGACTTGCTTTTCAGTTCTGATTCATAAACTCTTTTCTCCTCGACCCACCTTTCAACAGGCGCTCATCATCATGCTCAGTGCGGATCTGAGCCAGTCGCCCCAGGCTCCTGAAGATGGCAGCATCTCTGCCCCAGTAGTCACTGTAGAGTGCAGCAAACAATTCACTACCTGCATGAAAGCACCAGTTAAAGAGAAGTGAGTGTCTCTGGGTCTGATGACAACGTGCTATGCTGTCCTGTGCTTAGTCATTCAGTCGTGTCTGACTCTTTGAGACCCCATTGACTGTAGTCTGCCAGGCTCCTCTGTCCATGGGGATTCTCTAGGCAAGACTACTGGAATGAGTTGCCAATCCCTCCCCGAGAAGATCTTCCCAAACCAGGGATTGAACCCAGATCTCCTGCTTTGTAGGTGGATTCTTTACCAGCTGAGCTACCAGGGAAGCCCAATAACAACATATAAAACCACAACTGCAGTAAACATATCCAGGTTTACCGTGTATATGGCCTTAGAAAATCAACACTATAGTACAGAGTAGGAATGGTGCAGTCAGACAGCCAGGGTTTGAATCACAACACCACCGCTTACTAGTTGTGTGACCTTGGACAAGTTGCTTAACCTCTTTGTCTCAGTTTCCACATTTACAAATAGGAACAGCACCCAAAATTGTTGTTAAGAGTAAATAAAGCGTTTAGAAAAGCAGGGGCATATGCTAAGACCATATATGTCTCCAACGCAGGGGGTTCGATCCTTGTTTGGGGAACTAAGACCCCACATGCTGTGGGGCATGGCCAAAAAATTAAAAATTTTTAAAAGTAAAGATTCTTGCTTTTATTATACTAGATTTAGAAAAAGAAAACTGATATATACATTGACTTTTAAAACTTACAAGAAAAATAAGTCTTTATAAATGTTACTACAGTAAGCTAATTTTCATTTACAAAAATGTGACTTTTGGTTCACAAAATCCCCTATAGATACTGTAAAATTATATTAAGATACAATCAAATAAATTCAGGTTTCCCACAAAGGAATTAACTTTCAAACTATATACATATATAATATGTTATATTATATTATATTATATTAGAAAGAGAGGGACAGGAGAGACAGAAGCAAGTGTGGTAGAATATTAACAGTTGGTGAGTCAAGGTAAATGGTATAAATTCTTATTCCTCTCTCAATTTTTCTTTGTATTTGAAAATTTTCAAAACAACAAACTTAAAAATGAGCTGTATTTTTTGAGTTAATCCCATATATTCAATGTATGCTAAGTGAGAAGTGTAATAAGAAAAATAAAAAGAGCTAAAAAAATAAAGATGTTTTATATCTGGATTTAAGAAAATATAATTTGGTAGAAAAGAATTATATCAGAACTCATATGTAAGCAAGTTCTTTGGAACTGGAAAGGGTGGGAGGAAGAACATAATTTGGATCTTCCAGTATTATCTTCACTAGAATTTTCATATCCATATGTGGAAAAAGAATATTTTGAGATAAAATGCATTTAGTGGTTAGAGATATGAACCATGGGATTTCTGTACTACTTGAACACAGATAAAAGAGAG
>SJYV01011762.1:256568-272406 GCA_006410875.1 Neotragus pygmaeus
AAATTCAAACTCAGATGTAGCTTAACTGAACCCTGCCTGACTTTCTCCAGAATTCTTCAAATGTCTTTAATTAATTTGATTAGCACCTAAACCTGAACACATTTTAAATTAAATCTTTTTGCCTGCTTCTCACATCAGTATTAAAAATTCACATTCTTGAATAGCTTAAAGGATAGACATATCTATCATTCTAATTTTTTGAAATTTGTATTCTCAATGTAAACATATATCAAATCATCATGTGTGTGTGCATGCTAAGTAGCTTTGGATGTAGCTTTAAACATCTTGCAATTTTTCTGTCAATTAGATCTCAATAAAGCTGAAAAATTCATGTATTCCATAATTTGTTGTTTTTCAGCCCACTAACGGTTTAAGGATCACTATGTTTATTAAAAAGGAGAAAGGTTCAAATCTGTAGAGGACACAGTCATTTCATCCATACATCAGTTCAGTTCAGTCGCTCAGTCGTGTCTGACTTTCTGCGACCCCATGAATTGCAGCACACCAGGCCTCCTTGTCCATCACCAACTCCCAGAGTTCACTCAGACTCACGTCCAGCGAGTCAGTGATGCCATCCAGCCATCTCATCCTCTGTCGTCCCTTTCTCCTCCTGCCCCCAATCCCTCCCAGCATCAGTCTTTTCCAATGAGTCAACTCTTCACATGAGGTGGCCAAAGTACTGGAGTTTAAACTTTAGCATCATTCCTTCCAAAGAAATCTCAGGACTGATCTTCAGAATGGACTTGTTGGATCTCCTTGCAGTCCAAGGGACTCTCAAGAGTCTTTTCCAACATCACAGTTAAAAAGCATCAATTCTTCGGTGCTCAGCCTTCTTCACAGTCCAACTCTCACATCCATACATGACTACTGGAAAAACCATAGCCTCGACTAGACAGTCCTCAGTTGGCAAAGTAATGTCTCTGCTTTTGAATATGCTATAACCCTTGGTTAATAATACTCCAGGAGTCAAATAATACAAAAATGGATGATAACATTAACAAGATTGTAAATTGTGATACATACTTTTTAAATTTGAAGACTATGTAATGTGTGTTTGAATTCTATAATACTTGTAACAAAATAATGAAGAGTTGTTTTGAACACCTGAAAGTTCTGTAACTCCTGTCTTATCGCTTTTACCCTACCATCTTTGACCCTGTCCCCACACCTGGCTAGTTGTTAAATGAACATTTTTAATTACTAGATTAGGGGCAATGGCACCCCACTCCAGTACTCTTGCCTGGAAAATCCCATGGACGGAGGAGCCTGGTAGGTTGCAGTCCATGGGGTCGCTAAGAGTCGGACATGACTGAGCGACTTCACTTTCACTTTTTGCTTTCATGCATTGGAGAAGGAAATGGCAACCTGCTCCAGTGTTCTTGCCTAGAGAATCCCAGGCAAGGATGGGGGAGCCTGGTGGGCTGCTGTCTATGGGGTCGCACAGAGTCAGACATGACTGAAGCGACTTAGCAGAAGCAGCACATAGTACAGCAAGTTCTATAGTTATTTTTATTAATCAGAACATACCTTTCTTTAGAAGTATAATATAGGATTCTGTCAATATTACTTATTTAAATCTCTGTGCTTTAACAATAGTATTGTATCCCTGCCTTTTACTTTGTTTTCTAATTACTAAGTTAAATGAAGTAACAAAATGTGTGGCTCAGTTGTTTTCTTTTTTAGCAAAGGCTGTTATAATACTATGACTAAAAGAACATTTGATAATAAAAGCTAGTGAAGGGTGGACATTTTTCATGTGAATGACTTGAGAGTCTAAGTATGGCTATGATCACACACAACCTTATGTTCCTATTATTTTGAACTTAGTCTTGTTTGGTGATGAGGGTTTCCCTAGTGGCTCAGCTGGTTAAGAACCTGACTGCCAATGCAAGAGATGCAAGAGACATAGGTCAGTCCCCAGGTTGGGAAGATCCCCTGGAGAAGGAAAGGGACACCCACTCCAGTATTCTTGCCTGGAAAACTCCACAGACAGAAGAGCCTGGCGGGCTACATAGCCCATGGAGTCACAAAGAGTCGGACACAACTGTGCAAGTGATTCAGTTGTTTGCTGATACAAGGTAAATAGTTTCATCACAGCTGTGGCCTCAGTAAATTTTATCTGAGCACCTTATGNACTGGTGATTCGTTTCTTACATAATAGTATATATGCTTCTGTGCCATTCTCCCAGATCATCCCGCCCTCTCCTACTTCTTCTGAGGCCAAAAGTCCATTGTCTATGTCTGTGTCCTTTTGTTGTCACACATACAGGGTCATCAAATTTATTTATTTTAATTGGAGGTTAATTACTTTACAATATTATATTGGTTTTGCCATGCATCAACATGAATCCACCACAGGTATACACGTGTTCCCCATTCCCTGAACTCCTCCTCCCCATTCCCTTCCCGTACCATCCCTCTGGGTCATCCCAGTGTACCAGCCCCAAGCATCCAGTATCATGCATTGAACCCGCCAGTCTAGGTTCGATGCATGATTTTAGTGTTTTGAAGTTTGTTGAGACTCAGTTTTTATGGTCTACCATATGGGGATCTGGTAAATGTTCCATGTGCACTTAGAAAGTTATTGGATATGGTTTTCTATGTATGTTACATTGGTCAATTTTTAAAATTATTCTGGTATTCTATTCCCTAACTTTTCTTTTTCTGCTTATTCTATCAGTTACTGAGAGAAATTTGTTAAAATTTCTAACTCTGTGAATTTGAATATTTTATTTGTACTGATGCAGGATGCAGGATGCTTGGGGCTGGTGCATGGGGATGATCCAGAGAGACGATGTCGGGTGGGAGGTGGGAGGGGGATTCAGGATTGGGAGCTCATATACACCTGTGGTGGATTCATGTCGATGTATGGCAAAACCAATACAGTATTGTAAAGTAGAATAAAGTAAAAATTTAGAAAGTGGGGGTAAAAAAATAGATATTTTGATTTTCTTCTGGGATTAGTTAAGCAACAGAATATGGGAGAATATCTTAAAAATCATGTACTAGCTAAATCTTCTTCCCTTTCTGTAAGCCTCATTATAGTGACTTTTTTATATCAGCAAATATTCATGAAAGAACATTAAAGCTAAGTTGTTTAGACCAATTTTATTCCTTAGAGTTCTAATATCTTACACATAATGTGAGCAAACTTGTCGCAACACTTTTTCAAATTAAAAAAAAAAAAACATGGAATAATAAAATGGTAAAAAAAAAAATCAAATTTTGATTTGTAAGTTTTAAAGCCTACTTCACTTAACTAGAGATCAGAGAGTTTTGACTCTTTGGTTTAACTACTTACAGCACACACAAAGCTGCCATACGGTAGACACTCACTGGTTATTTGGGTAGGGGGTGAATGAACGTGAGAATAAAAATAGGTATCTAGTGACAAAGTCCAAAAAAATATGCATGGGATAGTACAAAGTGAGATTTGACCAGTTACCAAAGACATTAAGATATTTTGGGCAGATTTTGCCAGATAGAAGCTTTTAAATTTCTTTGTGCATAGTAGATATTCAGTGATGAGAGTACTCTTTGTGTTTTGTTTTTGTTTTCCTTTATCTGAGAGCATATTAATGAAAGTATTAATTGCTCAGTCACGTCCAACTCTTTGAGACTCCATGTACTGTAGCCTGCCAGGCCCTTCTGTCCATGAGATTTCCCAGGCAAGAATACTGGAGTGGTTTGCCATTTCTTTCTCCAGGATATTTTCCTGACCCAGGGATCAAACCTGCGTCTCCCACTTTGCAGGCAGACTCTACTGTCTGAGCCACTAGGGAAGCCCTGGGAGCTGGGAGCGTATTAGCCTTCTTCAGTTGTATTAGCATCATCAGTATTCATTCAGTGGTATCAACCTACACACATCTTTAACCCAGAAATGTTCACCATTTCTGTTCTTACTAGAAAGAGTACAATTCTCTGAAAATTTGCTTAGTCCTCTGTCTTCCAGACTTGATGCTGTCAGCTTGCTCTGCCAACTTTCATTAACTGGCATCGCTATATTCAGCTATTTGGCTTATGTAAAGGCAGAGAGACAAATTTCTAGATATTCTCTCTTGAAACTTGGGAATTATTCTAATTCTTTTCTAGGCCCATTTTAATTTAATTTTAAATTACATGTATAAATATTATGTGGATATAAACCACCTAAAACAATGACTGGCACTAAGCACTCAGAAAATGTTGGTAGTGGTAACAGCATAAGTGCTATCACTATTATGAGTATTTATTTTAAAAGATATTTGAATTGTGAGCTCAATATTATCAAAGGTAATACTGTGCTTTATTACCAGGAGGGCATTTTCCTATTATTATTTTTCTTATATTTTCCTATTATTATATATTATTTTCTGCATTCTTTTGTTAAACTTTGCTTGTCTATGTTTTCTCCAGTAAATATACATTAATTGCATAATAATTAAAACCTTGAAAGAGAGATGATTTTAATTTTTCTTTGAAGAATAGCTAACCAATAATCTGAGCTCCTTCTAAACTTAGCTTTTTCATTGTGTTCCTTTTTTTTTATTAACCTTAATGATCTGTAGGAAAGAAAGAAAATATGAAAAATTGAATTCAGTGTCTAGAATTCAAATGTGTGTCAGTATATTTAAATGCCATGAATTTAATCAGAAGAAGAAAAAGATCACAAATAGGGCTTAATAGTTTCAATTGTGAATCAAATTAAATCCAGGTATGTATTCTAAAGTAGTTCATATACTAAAGTAGATGCTGTTATTCTTATTTCAGTACTTGGGACAGATCATTTAGGAAAGGAAAAAGGGAAAATAAAGTAACTTTTATTATATCCCTGGAGGTTCTAGAGACTGTGCTAAGCACTTTACATATGTATTTAATGCTCTCAAAAAAAAANTGTAGTGGATTCATGTCGATGTATGGCAAACCCAATAGAGTATTGTAAAGTTAAATTTAAAAATAAATAGATAAATAAATTTAATTAATTAAAAAAAAAAAAGAAAAAAAAAAAAACAGAGACATTGTTTTGCTGACAAAGGTCTGTGTATAGTCAAAGCTATCATTTTTCCAGTAGTCATGTATGGATGTGAGAGTTCGACCATGGAGAAGGCTGAGCGCCAAAGAACTGATCTTTCAAATTGTGGTGCTGGAAAGACTCTTGAGAGTCCCTTGGACAGCAAGGAGATCAAACCAGTCAATCCTAGAGGAAATCAACCCTGAATATTCACTAAAAGTACTGATGCTGAAGCTCTAATACCTTGGCCACCTGATGTAAAGAGCTGACACACTGGAAAAGACCCTGATGCTGGGAAGGATGAGGGCAGGAGGAGAAGGGAGCCGCAGAGGATAAACAGTTGGATGGCATCACCGACTCAATGGACGTGAGTTTGAGGAAACTAAGGGAGATTATGAAGGACACAGAAGTTGGAGGGCTGTAGTCCATGGCATCTCAAAGTCAGACACAATTTAGTACCTGAACAACCACTACTATGGAACAAAAGTGGCCTCCAAATGCCACTTTTGGTCATAGAGGTAGAACTAAATTGATATTTTAAGCTGAAAAATGTTTACCAATGTAGACACTTCACATGTTTGTAGGGAGCAAGAAAGGCCATAAATAACTTGAGACATTTTTGTGTTCACTTCCAAAAGACGATAGATTTGTAATGACATGAGAAGAAAATATTCGTTGAAATAAGATAGAATTATTGGTCTGCTGAACTAACATTTATGTTGAAAGGGTTTCATCTGTATTTGTAAAACAGATCCATAGCATTATATGGAGGGAGTGACTAAACATATGAATATAGTACTTGACACCTCTTTAGTGACTGCCACCTTGTATTGGTAAATACTTGGTAAAAACAGATAGGGTATACATACTATACTTATTCTAATACAGTCAAATGTCCAAATGTTTGGTCACAGAAAGCAGCTGAAAAAATACACTGAAAGGCGTTCTTAAATCAAGACTCTCTATAGCTTCAACATTCTGTGATGCTCAATTTTTTGTCTCTAATGACTGATGAAGTGAATTTATCTATCGGATATAGATATCCTAAACATTAAAATTAAAACTGCAAGAGAAAAACAGATACATTCCTTATTTATTCAAGAAATTACAACAAATTCATTTAAATTTAAACTATCAGGTGAGTGAAACAGAAAATGCAAACTGTAAGAATGCTAAGATCAAGAGAATCTTCAATTTTAAAGAACCACTGAGTTAAACAAAGGAAATAAAGTCACAATCTTAGAAAAGTCACAGATTTTTAAAACTAGAAATCATAATCTAGTCTTCTGAGGCCAATATTGATTTGTTAGTTTCAGCATGTTTCTGAGATATAATAAAGCAGTGTCTTCAACAGTCAAGAGAAGTAAACTAAATCAAGTGGAAACTATATTCACAAAATCATATAAACTTAACATTCTGAAAACAAGTAAGTGGAACCCAGGATGTATGAAGCACAACTCTGTGCAATACATAAAATCTATTTGAATCTGTAAAAGGACATAACTCTTTTATGAAACTTCAAATGAAAATACTGAATACTAAATGCTCATATATTCTCAGAGATCTACACCTCAAATTCAAACTCAGATGTAGCTTAACTGAACCCTGCCTGACTTTCTCCAGAATTCTTCAAATGTCTTTAATTAATTTGATTAGCACCTAAACCTGAACACATTTTAAATTAAATCTTTTTGCCTGCTTCTCACATCAGTATTAAAAATTCACATTCTTGAATAGCTTAAAGGATAGACATATCTATCATTCTAATTTTTTGAAATTTGTATTCTCAATGTAAACATATATCAAATCATCATGTGTGTGTGCATGCTAAGTAGCTTTGGATGTAGCTTTAAACATCTTGCAATTTTTCTGTCAATTAGATCTCAATAAAGCTGAAAAATTCATGTATTCCATAATTTGTTGTTTTTCAGCCCACTAACGGTTTAAGGATCACTATGTTTATTAAAAAGGAGAAAGGTTCAAATCTGTAGAGGACACAGTCATTTCATCCATACATCAGTTCAGTTCAGTCGCTCAGTCGTGTCTGACTTTCTGCGACCCCATGAATTGCAGCACACCAGGCCTCCTTGTCCATCACCAACTCCCAGAGTTCACTCAGACTCACGTCCAGCGAGTCAGTGATGCCATCCAGCCATCTCATCCTCTGTCGTCCCTTTCTCCTCCTGCCCCCAATCCCTCCCAGCATCAGTCTTTTCCAATGAGTCAACTCTTCACATGAGGTGGCCAAAGTACTGGAGTTTAAACTTTAGCATCATTCCTTCCAAAGAAATCTCAGGACTGATCTTCAGAATGGACTTGTTGGATCTCCTTGCAGTCCAAGGGACTCTCAAGAGTCTTTTCCAACATCACAGTTAAAAAGCATCAATTCTTCGGTGCTCAGCCTTCTTCACAGTCCAACTCTCACATCCATACATGACTACTGGAAAAACCATAGCCTCGACTAGACAGTCCTCAGTTGGCAAAGTAATGTCTCTGCTTTTGAATATGCTATAACCCTTGGTTAATAATACTCCAGGAGTCAAATAATACAAAAATGGATGATAACATTAACAAGATTGTAAATTGTGATACATACTTTTTAAATTTGAAGACTATGTAATGTGTGTTTGAATTCTATAATACTTGTAACAAAATAATGAAGAGTTGTTTTGAACACCTGAAAGTTCTGTAACTCCTGTCTTATCGCTTTTACCCTACCATCTTTGACCCTGTCCCCACACCTGGCTAGTTGTTAAATGAACATTTTTAATTACTAGATTAGGGGCAATGGCACCCCACTCCAGTACTCTTGCCTGGAAAATCCCATGGACGGAGGAGCCTGGTAGGTTGCAGTCCATGGGGTCGCTAAGAGTCGGACATGACTGAGCGACTTCACTTTCACTTTTTGCTTTCATGCATTGGAGAAGGAAATGGCAACCTGCTCCAGTGTTCTTGCCTAGAGAATCCCAGGCAAGGATGGGGGAGCCTGGTGGGCTGCTGTCTATGGGGTCGCACAGAGTCAGACATGACTGAAGCGACTTAGCAGAAGCAGCACATAGTACAGCAAGTTCTATAGTTATTTTTATTAATCAGAACATACCTTTCTTTAGAAGTATAATATAGGATTCTGTCAATATTACTTATTTAAATCTCTGTGCTTTAACAATAGTATTGTATCCCTGCCTTTTACTTTGTTTTCTAATTACTAAGTTAAATGAAGTAACAAAATGTGTGGCTCAGTTGTTTTCTTTTTTAGCAAAGGCTGTTATAATACTATGACTAAAAGAACATTTGATAATAAAAGCTAGTGAAGGGTGGACATTTTTCATGTGAATGACTTGAGAGTCTAAGTATGGCTATGATCACACACAACCTTATGTTCCTATTATTTTGAACTTAGTCTTGTTTGGTGATGAGGGTTTCCCTAGTGGCTCAGCTGGTTAAGAACCTGACTGCCAATGCAAGAGATGCAAGAGACATAGGTCAGTCCCCAGGTTGGGAAGATCCCCTGGAGAAGGAAAGGGACACCCACTCCAGTATTCTTGCCTGGAAAACTCCACAGACAGAAGAGCCTGGCGGGCTACATAGCCCATGGAGTCACAAAGAGTCGGACACAACTGTGCAAGTGATTCAGTTGTTTGCTGATACAAGGTAAATAGTTTCATCACAGCTGTGGCCTCAGTAAATTTTATCTGAGCACCTTATGTACAATCACAACCTTAAAGCATAATTAGATGACAATTAAGAGAAGTTAAACAGAAAAAGCAATGCCAGAAAAAGTCAGAAGATAAAATTATCTCACACCTAATCAATATTTTATGACATGGCAAAAACAACAACAAAAATCTGCCTATGGTTCTAATCAAACCTAAAAATGGTTTGCCTCTTTTAAAAACATACTCAAAACTCCTATTTTTGTTGTATCAATCTTTGTTGATAACAAGAATGAGATTTCCATTGAACAAATCAAAAACAATGAACAAGTTCAGAAAGTTAATTTCTACTGGAGATAAGATGATTACTAAAACTATATTTCTGGTCTAATTTTATTGCTTCTCTGAAAACTTTTCACCATGCCTTCTGAAATCTTTGTTTCATGATAGTGAAAGTTGCTTAGTCATGTCCATCTCTTAGGAACCCCATATCCATGGAATTCTCCAGGCCAGAATAATGGAGTGTGTAGCCTTTCCCTTCTCCAGGGGATCTTCCCAACCCAGGGATCGAACACAGGTCTCTGGCATTGCAGCCAGATTGTTTACCAGCTCAGCCACAAAAGAAGCCCAAGAATACTGGAGTGGGTAGCTGATTCCTTCTCTAGGGGATCTTCCCAAGCCAGGAAATGAACCAGGGTCTCCTGCACTGCAGGCAAATTCTTTACCAACTGAGCTAACAGGGAAGCCCATTTCATGATAAGTAAACTGCTAAGAACACACTCAATTTACAACAGGCTTCAAGACCTCCATGTCTTACTTAAGTCATAGCTCCCATACTCAGCATAATTATGGAGCCTAATGTTCATGTCCTAATGCCTGGAACCTATGAATATCTCATTTTGCATGATAGCAAAAGGGCTTTTTCAGATATGATTAAGAACCTCCAGATAGGGATGCTGCCAAGAATTACCCAGGTGAGCCCAATGTCATTATATGACTCCTAAAAATTGAGATTTGTTGATGATAGCCAACAATCAACCAGAGTGATGCGGTGTGGGGAAAATTAGACCTGCCATTCATTGCTGGCTGTGGCAATGGAAGAAGGGAGCCATGAGTCAAGGAATGTGGGGGTCCTTCAGAAGCTGAAAAGAAGAATGAGATGGATTCTCCTAAATCTTATGGAAGGAATGCATTTCTGTTGACATCTTGATATTACTCCAGGAGAATCATTTTAGATTTCTCACCTACCGAATTATTAGATAAAACATATTTCATTCTAAGCCACTAAATTTGTGGTAATTTATTACAGCAGCTTAAAAAAAAAAAAAGAATGAAGCTTCTATGAGGATATTGTTCCATACAGCTTCTCATCCTTCCAACTCTTTTACATGATTAATTACAATACTTTTTATTCAATACAAAGTTGAAACCCTTTCTTTTTTTTCAAATATAAAGGTCCCTTCTCATCTTCTTCTTAGTCAGCTCTCACTTTGTTCCTAGTATCTCATCCATGTGTCTACCTTCCCTATTTCTATAAACCTAAGATAGTGACGCTGCTAAAGTAAACCATTCAAAAATATAAAGCAGTCCTTTATAATCAGTGATTTTTAGCTCAGACCTCAAAATTGCCAAGGAATGTATTAATATGTTTTCCTGGTCATGTCCTTTTATAACTCCTTTGAGTAGCTATATGCTCAGCTAGCCTGACTCGTGATTTCTCTTGACAATCAGAAGACAATCTCACACCTTATGTCTGATGGAGAAAATAAGTTTCCATTAATTATGTAATTATTCAAAAAATCAATTTCTTCTATGCCAGGTCTTGGCCTTAGAACAGAAAACAAAGTAGTAAACAAACAAACCCCAAGCCTCATCAGTCTACTGGTCTCATAAAATTACCCCTGATAGACTTTCCCTCTCCACTCTCTGCCTTTTTTTTTTTTTTAACTGTATCTATCTGCGATATTCGACACTGCTGCCCACACCATNAAGTAGTAAACAAACAAACCCCAAGCCTCATCAGTCTACTGGTCTCATAAAATTACCCCTGATAGACTTTCCCTCTCCACTCTCTGCCTTTTTTTTTTTTTTTACTGTATCTATCTGCGATATTCGACACTGCTGCCCACACCATGACACTTATTTAATTCATGCCTTTACCACTTATCACCTTAATTTTAACACAGCCTCCTGAGCAACGTCCCCAGCCCAAGCCATTAATCCTTTACTCTGTAGCCAAAGACTTCTTTCTGAATTTCCTCTTATCAACTCTCCACTTAAAATCTTTCATTGACATCCCATAGTCTCTAGAGAACAAAGTCTAAATAAAGCCCTTAGAGTTTTTACATAGGGACTTTATACAAATGTACTTCGCCTCTAAAATGCTGCTCTTACATTCAGAGTACCAACCAGTCTGATTGCTTGTAGTTTTTTTCATCTTACTTGGGCTTGTTAATGTGTTTAGGATATTAATGCCCACACAATATTAAACATTCAGCACAGACAATATGCATTTTGTGCATATTCTGTGGGCATTTTATCACTTTCAAGAATCCTGATCTGACTCCTCTGCCTGCCCTAATATTGATTTCTTTCCCTTTCTGTATCCTCCTGAAGCATTGTGTAAATCCCTCTGTGATATTTACTTCTCTGTATTATAATTGTCTGATTCTCTTCACTACTGGTTTGTGAGGCCTCCTTTGGGAAACTGCCTATATGACATTTGTCTTTGATTCCATGTATCAAATAAAATATCTGATGCATAATAAATACCCAACTGTTCATGTTTTCTAAATAGTTTTATCTCCTTTGCTGTGTGCTCTTTGTCTATTTTCTAATGGATCTAAAAAATTCACAAAACATAGCTGTGGATAGGCATGTGGATTGAAGAGTAAACAATCTGTAAAACTATAATGTTATGTTATGTTGTACATGATTTCTTGGGGCTTCACATACAACACTATCATCGTTCTATTTTTTCTATATTTTGATTGCCTTTGGCTTTAGTAAATGTGACTACATTTTTAAAACAACTAAAGGAAAAATAAACATTTCTTTTCTCAGCTATTTATTGGAGATCATATATTTTCAGAAACATGTTGACAGTTTATGGTAAACTCTTGTCAGGGTTAATATACTAAAGGTTAGGATGAATATAACATAATTTAATATAATATGACAGTCATTAAAAATATCAAATATGAAGAATTCTAGAGACAACTTATTTTATCTTCAAAGATCTTATTAATGACTGCATGTAATTTGAAGTACTATGAAAGTGTGGCTTGGAGGTACAGTTACTTCTTAGATAAGGTTCCCATTTTCCACAAGACATTTTTAATGAGGAAAGGTATTCTCTTGATACTGTGGTATATCGTCATGAAACTTCAAAACTAAAAGGACAATATCGATGTATGGCAAAGCCAATAGAGTATTGCAAAGTAAAATTTAAAAATAAATAAATAAATAAATAAATAAAAAGGACAATAAAGACTGAGTTCTTAATTTTTATCTAATAACCAACTTGACAATAGATTTAATGAACTAATTGGTATTATGCTCCATGATTTTAGAGGAGAGGCTTTCTTTGTCTTGTTAAGCTACATGTGACGGAAAAATACGTTGATCCAAGTCATCTTAATTTTTCAGAATTCTATATATTATTTTGACAACTTTATACTGAGATGTGGAAATTTTTAAAAGGAAGAAAATTTACCATAGATAGAAGAGTATTGATGTTATGATAGAAAACAGGTAAATTCTAAACTTTTATTGCTTTGTTTTGCATAGGTCAAGCTAACTTCAAAATTAGCTACAAATTCAAGAATGAAGTTTTTTCACATTATATCGAGAATTCACTTTACTCTTAAATTTAGTGCACAACCCAATAAAATACTAAGAAGCAAGTAATATAATTTTCTTCCATAAAGTAGACTGCTGCACCCAAACCAGCCAGAAAACTTGAGTCATGATGACCTTGTCAATGACCCCAAAGCAATCGAGTTTATGGTTCAAGTAATGTGTAATGCTGGTGTTTAACCCTACTGAGAATGCTGGTCACTACTTACACTGGCTTTCTATTATCTATGTTTTAACAGCTGGAATTTCTGCTTGAGTTACGTGGCTTAAACTTACAAGACATCGCTGGTATTAACAATGTGGGCAGCACATTTTGTTTCAGCGTGACACAGAGAAGTTTTTCAATAGATCCTTGTGTGCTAGAGAAAAAGCAGGACACCTAGCTTACCAATGTCTGCAGATGCATATGTTTCTCTGAAAACTTTAAAGGATAAAGGGTACATCGTTCCAGGAGAATTTTCTCATTTAGGTCTTGAGAAGAGCCCTCAAAACCCAGAAATCCTGCTATAAGCTCCTATCAATAGGTGTGAGTTACTACACAATGAGGTGTTAAACGTGATGTCAGTTAAATGAAATGAGAGTTTCCCCATTAATAAATCAGTTTTGTCAACTAATACTATTCTTGCCCTCAGCACTACTGAGATATCCTGAAAGATGTTAAAAGTAAATTAGAACATTATAAATACATGATAAAACAAGTAATCACTTATTTTATTAGCTATTCTAATAGAAAAAAAAAAAGCAAAATATATAGACTCACACTCATGTATCCGTCAACAAAGGTTGTTTCAGTACAAAAATGCCCAAAATAAATAGCATAACAGGCACTTAAATTCTTCACAAAAAAATAGTTATTCAACTGTCTGTATCACAAGTTAATATTGAATGTGATTCACTATATTATTTATTTTTTCCCATTCTTCTGCCATGTAATAAAATAAAATCATTTATTAAAGAATATGAAACATTTCCCAAAGGCTAAATAAATAAGTTGAAAAAACTGCAAAAAGGAGTGAGTCAGTTCAGTTCAGTTGCTCAGTCGTATCCGACTCTTTGCAAAGTTGTAAGGAAATGTTTTGACTTTAAAGCTGTTAATTTTGCATTTTCATTGCTTTTTTCTTTATATTTTCCCCCCAAATGATCCATGTTTGTAAAATGCTTTAAAATTTAATAAATATTCTTCCATATATTGTTTCATCCTCAAACTAAATCTGTAAACTTAGACAGAGTCAACAGTATTGTTCACAAATATTATTTTCTAAGTGAGGAATCACAAGCAAGACGAGTTTTTGCGAGTCTCAACAAGTATCTTCTTGTTCATATTATTTGACAGTATTACCCTACTTGCCATTGTAAAAGGAGAGGATGGGTATGTTTGTGTTGCCAGGCATGGCTATTTTTTTTTTTTTTTATATTTAATGTATAAGCAAGGTTTAAAATGTATATTAAGATTTTTTTTTAAAGAAGACAAGTATCTTATTTATTTATTCAACTACATGTTCGAATGTTTTATTTCCTTAAATATTATTGGAATATCTTGCAAAAACACTAAAATCTTTTAAAATTAAGTACTACATCTAAGTAAAATTCTAACTCAACTGTCTTGTTTTCAATTTTTTAAAAAGATTTGCTTTAACTTTTCTTTGAAGGCAAAATCATCTTTACCCCTCTTTTGTGCATCCTTTAACTATTACTTCCACTCTACCCCTCATTCTAAGTGCCTTCATCATATGCCAATATTATCTTTAATTCCACATTGATATCTCTGCCTAGTGGATATGTATGCCAGGGTGTACTAAGAGTATTAGAAGCAAATACTGTTCAAATTGTAACTATAATGCTGTTTTGAAGCCTTTACTAGAAAATAACATCACTCTTGTCTCCCACATCTTCCTCATCATCTTCTTGAAAATAATCATGTCGCTCTCCCATTGTAAAATCTTTAGTGCTTCCTCATTATCATGAAATAAAGTCTAACATCTAGAATGGTAGTTCAAAATCTTCACAGTTTGATAAAGGCTTTATCCTTTATGATTTTCACCAACCAATCAAAACTCCAGCCGTGTGAGCTATCTTTAAAATTTTTTGCATCAAAAACATCCATAGCTCTGATTACATTTTCCCTTTGGGAAAAGAGAATTTTATCCTTCATTTTCTCTACAACTAACTCCCAATAATGACCAAATGATACTGAAAAATTATTTCACTGATATCCTCCAAGACTTCAAGCAAACCTTCTCCCATGGCCTATGCTATAAATCTCTGGCAGCATTATCCTCACTGCATTGTGATGATGTGTATTTGAGTAGTTCCACAAAAATTTCAGAAGCCTATGTTCCAGTCATTCAGAAAATATTGAATTTAGGAAGCAGATTCATGCTACTCCTTTTAAATCCCATAAAATTAAGTAAAGTAGCCTAACTGTCAGGGAAGATTAGAGAGAAAAATGTCTACCTCAAGAACATGAAAAGTCTCAAGTAACCTAATTTCACACCTCAAGAAACTAGAAAAAGAAGACCAAACAAAACCAAAGTTAGTGAAAGGAAGAAAATAGCAAACATCACAGCAGGAATAAATGAAATAGAGACTAAAAAGACAATAGAAAAGATCAATGAAACTAAGAACTAGTTCTGTAAAAAGATAAACCAAACTGAGAAATATTTAAAAACATTAATTTAAAAAAGCAGGAGGAGTAAAAGAAATAAAGTAATATATGAAAAAGTGATATTACAGTTGACACCACAGAAATACAAAGAATCATATAAGAGACTACTATGAACAATTACACAAACAAACTGGACAACCTAGAAAAAATGGATAAACTCCTAGAAACATATGGCCTGCAAAAACTGAATCATCATGTAACAGAAAATCTGAATATATATATTCCTAGTGGACATGGAACAACAGACTGGTTCCAAATAGGAAAAGGAGTACGTCAAGGCTGTATATTGTCACCCTGTTTATTTAATTTATATGCAGAGTACCTCATGAGAAACGCTGGACTGGAAGAAACACAAGCTGGAATCAAGATTGCCGGGAGAAATATCAATCACCTCAGATATGCAGATGACACCACTCTTATGGCATAAAGGGAAGAGGAGCTAAAAAGCCTCTTGATGAAAGTGAAAGTGGAGAGTGAAAAAGTTGGCTTAAAGCTCAACATTCAGAAAACGAAGATCATGGCATCCGGTCCCATCACTTCATGGGGAATAGATGGGGAAACAGTGGAAACAGTGTCAGACTTTATTTTCGGGGGCTCTAAAATCACTGCAGATGGTGACTGCAGCCATGAAATTAAAAGACACTTACTCCTTGGAAGAAAAGTTATGACCAA
>SJYV01011762.1:283146-379881 GCA_006410875.1 Neotragus pygmaeus
TTGAACTGTGGTGTTGGAGAAGACTCCTGAGAGTCCCTTAGACTGCAAGGAGATCCAACCAGTCCATCTTAAAGGAGACCAGTCCTGGGTGTTCACTGGAAGGACTGATGTTGAAGCTGAAACTCCAATACTTTGGCCACCTGATGCAAAGGGCTGACTCATTGGAAAAGACCCTGATGCTGGGAAAGATTGGGGGTAGGAGGAGAAGGGTAGGACAGAGGATGAGATGGTTGGATGGCATCACCTACTCAATGGACAAGGGTTTGGGTGGACTCCGGGAGTTGGTGATGGACAGGGAGCCCTGGCGTGCTGTGGTTCATGGGGTCGCAAAGAGTCAGACACGACTGAGTGACTGAACTGACAATATGAATATACCTTGAGGACATTATGCTAAGTGAAATAAGTCAGATAAAGACAAATACCATATGATCTCCCTTATTGTGTAATCTAAAAAAAAAGAAGAAAACAAGCTCATAGATATTCCTAGATACAAAGAATAAATGGATGCTAGTCAGAATCAGGGAGTGTGGGTAGGAGACCTAGCTACAGCTGTTTTTATTTTAAGTTTTTTAGTACAGTTTTTTAAGTCTAAAAATTTTAAATAATAAACATTAATTTAACCAATGGCTAACAAAAATGAACAGGTGATTGCAAGTACTATATAGTAGGCTAATTTGTATTTCAATAATAAATACATTGTAATTGTTGAATCATATTAGACAAATACATCATTTCAATGGCTGAAATGAAATAAGGTCTCTGATATGTTCTTTCCTAAGTTAGTGAAAAGAAAAAATGAAGAAGAAGAAGGAAAATTAGAATAGGAATAAGAACTAAAATAAGAATCAAGACGCTTTCCACATAAAGTTAAGTCAAAGTGGAGATAAGAAAGGTTCTGATTTGATCTTGCTCAAGACCTATTTCAACCTCAATTTCATTACTTGTAAAAAAAAAAAAGAAATAATACTTCTATGTTGTTATCTCCTACAACTTTTGTAACAATCAGAGGAAGTAGATAGGTATAAAGGCCACTGAGAAACTACAGGAACTAGAACATATGAATATATGACAAAACTATATATGAAAATAAAACTGATCTCTTACAAAACCAAGGGTTTGCAACCAAATATTTTATATCCAACCCAATAGTGCATAATGCTGATTTCATTCAGCAATTTGTTTTTGTTGTTCTACAGTGAACTTTATAAAGCCTTCTATATTATAAGAAGTCAAAGTGGTATAAGAATGCACATTAATATGGATAGTATTTCAAAGCACAGTAGATAAGTGATGGATTATTCAAAAAATAGTGTTTGGACAACTGGATTGCCATCTGGAAAAAAATAAAGTGTGATTACTACCTCATGTCCTATCGCCCTGTAGACAAATTCCAGACTGGTCAACAGTTTCAATATAAGAAATTGGATTATACTGGGAATAGAGAAAGGCATAAAAATTTTGTATATAACCTTGGATTCAGGGAAAGGACTTTTAAAATAAAACACAAAATTCAGAAGGCTTAAAAGAAAGACTGATAAATAATATGACTGAAAAGCTTTGAAAAATTCTATATGGAAAAGAAACATTTTTTCACTCAAAAAACAAGACTCTTATTTTTCTTAATTTATAATAAATTTATACAAATCAATAAAATATCACAAAATCAACCTTTAAAAAATGCTCTGATACACAGATACACAAAGTAGACATGGAATACCATTTCATTCTAGAAAGCAGAGGAAGGTATCAAAACTATTAGGGTTATATTATAAAGACTTATATGTCAACTTAACAAGGTATCTACTGGACAAATATGCGACAATCCACTGATCAACAAGAATAATGACTGCAAAGTGTTGAAATAAGCCTATACAGCCTAAGAATATAAAAAGCTGAATGCTGGCAACATTTCCTGGAAATATCATAAAAGGCCATATTAGTAAATACTCTATTATAATTAAATATGTAGTTCTAAAATTAAGAATGCTGGTATTTTAATTATTTGAAAGGTGCACACAGCCAGTTTGCTTATAATTATAACATGGGTTCTGATTTGATTCACTTACCTTATTATCATCCGTGTTTGATTTGGGAAAAAATCAAATTTAATGTGATAGAAAATCCATCACATATGTCTAGTCAGTCCTTGCCTGGACCAGCCAGTTAATCTGACTTCAAATTTACATATTGACCCAACTTTGAAATTATACTGAGACTGAAATAGCATTCCATAACAAATTACTCAAGTAGCTTACTTGGAATCTCTTTACATAAACAAATTACACAATACTTAAAGCAGGTGCATCTATATGTAAAAAATGCTGAAGAAAATAAAATTTTGTAGTAACTGATATCACAGTCTAGATTATGAAATCTAGCTGCTGCTTAATAGAATGCTATAAAATTTAGTGAAGTAATTATGGCTATATTTTTGAGCAGGTATGGCTGTGCTATCCTGTATAGATATTTTAGGGTGAGTTTTGTAAGAAAATATAGTTGCAGTAAATATTTGTTCAGTGTAAACAGATGTTTAACTTCTGGTAATCTCTATACACTGTATGATAAAATAATTGGCATAACATAACCAACAAGCAATTGGATTAAACTCTGTTTCTTGAATAAAACATATGCTATATGCTAATTTATTTATAGGCATATAGGATAATCTGTATATATAAGAATATAAACATTATATATTTTAATATGTAAAATATAAATAGGGGATATTAAATATCCCTTACTATTAATTTATTAATATAAAAATTAAATAGAAAAAAGCTAGAAATAATTCAGAATAAGTATTTATGCCTCCCTTCAAAAATGTAACTGGAGATAATTATCTAGATGTTTACACATGGCAAGAGAAAAGCCATGTTGACTGAAGTCAGCTTAAAGATCTGGGTTTCTCTTCTGCTCTGCTCTTCCCATCCACTTTCTCTGGGTTTGACTACTCTCACTGTTATTCTGACCACACACAATGAAGCAAAAATAAAAATTCTTTTTTGAGAACAAAGATGCTGTTCATAAAACTATGAATATCTACTTTCATGAAAAGGAAGTCATAGCCCCTTTCTAGTATGCAGCCAGCCTGCAGAGCCATCCCTCATTTCTGAGTCCCTGTTCCCTTCCACTTGGATACTTTTGAAAATTCTTCCGTCTTATGAGTGTTCCGACTGCTGACTGACTCATACATGATCACAAAGGATCCCAGTCCTGTGAGGAGAAGAAAGAAAAGAATTGCTGGTAAAAGGAAAAAGAAATCCACCATCTGCACAGCAAGGACTGGACAGCTGCAAGGGAAGGGATGCTTGCTGTAACAGCTGATTTGTCATCAGCACTGGCTGGAGCCATGCAGCTCTCAGAATTAAAAGTGTCAACAAAGGAAATTTTGAAAAATAGGATTAACGGATATAGTCTTTGATGGTTATCAGAAGAGTCTAGGTTAGGGGATAACTGGCTTTTTCTCAGGGAAGGAAGAAATGTACCTACATTGCAGTCTTTTTACAAAGTTAGGGTATTCCAAAATTATTTTCAAAGCTGGCAATAATTGAACCCGTTCTGATTTTATGATGTCCATTACACACACTAATCTGCTCTCTATGCCTCAAATGGGAAGTCTGCTCCATGATCTAGTCTTCAGTGTGAAAGTATACATTCTCTTTTTCTTCTAGTATCTCAGTCCACCCTTTCTCAAACCTCCCCAATTAGCTTATCACACAGAAG
Organism: Neotragus pygmaeus; assembly: GCA_006410875.1. NCBI lineage: Eukaryota > Metazoa > Chordata > Mammalia > Artiodactyla > Bovidae > Neotragus > Neotragus pygmaeus. The sequence continues at coordinate 286,870 of SJYV01011762.1, forward strand.
TAAAAGGCATGTCAACATATCCTTAGCATGCTTTACTTTTTTACATGATTATTCTGGAGGCTCATACCCTGTAGATACAGAGTAGAACAGAAATAGAATACAATTAAAATAGACAACCAGCATGTTACACTAAGGTCACATGGTCAATGATAACAGATGGAGGATAAACACAGGGCCTAACATGCGCTCCGGAGGACATCACTTCAATGTGCATTTGAATTCAGTGAGCACTTCACTCTTCTTTGTAGGGCACTGTGTTAGGTACTGCAAGTTAATAATCATTTCTAGAGAGCACTTAACGAAGACACCAAACACTTTTGCCTGCATGTTCTTCTTTACTGCTTATTTCAAGTCTTTAAGATAGATATTTAACTTATTTTAAATACAGTGATTCTTCAAAGAACATCACATAGGAAGGAACTGTGTCTTCTGGGCTCTAGATAGGGAAATATAATTAATGTAACAAGTGCCTCAGTGTCAAAAAGTCCTACACTGATATTATGAGGACAGTAAATTGGAACCTAATTCTAGTACCGAGGGTAGAGTACTCTGGCTTGACGGAGGGAATAGTAATATTCTAGGATGCTTTTCCTGAAGGAAACAAAAGAACAGTTGATTGGAATTTATACTTGGAACACTTTCTGTGTTTCAGATATGGTGCTAAGAACATTATTTATTTCATTGTGCTTAAGGTTATACAACACTAAGAGATTATTTTATCTTCATTTTTTCAAATAAAATTTCTGAGGCTCAGATATCTTAAAAAATGTATCTAAATCCACACAGCTCATAAGAGGAAGATCTAATTCCATAGGCTCTTGACCATTCTCTTAAAAGGAAAGCAGGAAGAAGGAGGAAAAAGGAATTCATGATGACAGAATAGGTATGAAAGAAGCAAGTAGCCCTGATTAACTGTGGTCAAACATTTAATGTGGAAGTTCAATAAACAAGAAGGAAAGAGAGCTGAGAAACTACATTAGAACTAGACAGTGAAGGATGCTGAGATAAGGCATTTGGACTTCCTCCCCTCAATGTGCAATGAGAATCAGGAATACATATTTTGAAAAGACTTCTTTTCAAGCAAGGTTAAATTTGACAGCAGATTGAGATACAGTGAGACTGATGAGCAAGTGAAAAGTGAAGGAGAGCTAGTGGAGGCAGTCAGGATTGACAGTGGTTCTGGCAGAAGAAACATAAAGAGGAATGGATGGATTGGAAAGAGAGTTTAAAGATACAGCTGAAAGGGTACTGCTACTGACTTAACTTGGAGGAAAGCTAGAGGTACTAATGCATGAGGGAAAAGAAAAAAAGTATTATCTTTTAACTGTGATAAGAGCTCAGTGAAAAGGAATGAAGGAATAGGTTTTTAGGAAACAATAAATTTCCTATTAGGAATGTGTTTGATGATTGATTTGGATACTTTTTTGGGGTGTGTATTATTTTTACTTTGCAGACTATGCTGAATACGATTGCCCTTTTAAATAAGTCAACAAAACATTCTTGTCATTTTCCTGTTTTTAAGACTTTCCTGGTTATTGGTTTTACCTTAGAAGCATACAAAATCCACCTTATCCTTTGATCTGTATACTTTGTAAACAATGATAGGAAATAACAGAAACTTGACATAGGATATCAAAAGATCTGTCAGGACTAGGAATTCAGATTTGTAAACAGTTGATGCCACTGGAGAAGCTAAAGGAATAAGGCTGAAGATGCCGCCACTACTTTTGACAGTTGGCAATTACATAATATTTATCATCAGTCAGGCACTAGTCAAAGTGCTTTGCTTATATTAACCCAGTCCTCAGAACAGCTCTGTACATGAGATTAGTTCCATTTTATGCAAGAGGACATTGAAGCATGGAGAGAAGAGTGACCTGCTCTAAATTATTACACAGTCAGTAAAAGACTGTGAGGTATGGAATTATTTTATACACACACACACACACACACACACACACACACACACATGCAATTAATATCACCACTGAACCACTACCATGGGTTTGGTCTGTGGCCCTCCAGAGAGAAAGAGAGATCTGAAAGACACAATCTAAAGGGCTAGTGGTGATTTAGTCTAGTGGAGGGATGGAGACTGCAAAAACGTTGAAGAAACACTTTCAATTTGTCTCTGTCCTTTGACTACCTCATAAAGGTGAAGGCAATGACATTTATGATTATAAATGAAACAATGTCATTACTTACATATTAAATCAATATATAATTATGGAGAAAATGGAGAATATAAATCTTTAAAAGCTAAAAACAATAAATTTTCATAATTTGACTATTTAAGGAGAACCGCTGAGAAGCTGTTATATTTTCTTCTATTTTTTAGAGCATCTTTCATATCTTATTTCTTTGAGCTCATGTTATACTGAATTTCACTTGGATGTCCAAAATGCAATATGGAGCTCTATCTTCATTTCCTTAATGAATACTTCTCAGTCTCCAGTGTTATGATATTTTATGTGCAGAACCTTTTCTTCAGCCCTGGCATTCGCTGATTTTTATTTCTATAAATAACCCTGGGCGAACAGATGTCTACCAGCCTGGTTTTGATCATGAAACACGGAGATACGCAAGTCTCCACGTAGTCATCTCAGCGTCCTTTGGGCTCCCGTTACCTGTGTCCTCTCGCGTATTCAGTTACCATCTCATCTCAACAGTGATTTAGTCACCTGAGGGGAGGGGAATGGCAGACCTACAGAAATTCCTAAAAGGAAAGCATCATCTGTGTAGGGTTGGTTTACTTGTTTTCTTCCTTCCTCTGTTTGCGAAAGCTGTTACACTGGAGGTCACATTTTTCTTTGTAGGTTTTTGTCCGTTTTATAGCCTTTTTGCACACAACTTTACGTTCAGGCCAGCCTCTACGGCATGTAAGTAATATGTTGTCACCTAGCCTCTCTCCAGATGGTGCTGGCAAAGTCCCAAGAGTTTACCAGAAACTTCTCTGCTTCCCCTTGGGAGGCAGTGCTCTGTTAATTCCCACTAAGTGCCTTCCTCCAGTCTGCTTCTGCATTACAGCTAATAAAATGTCCCTGGATTTTCCAGCATACAGTAGCATCTTGTCCTTAGTAGCAAATGCTGATGTACATTCTCCTCTTTGAAGTAATCTTTTAGTAATTTCAACAGAAAATCAGCAAGAAGGTGTTTCTTAAGACTTGGAGTAGGTTATGGCCTGTATCAGCTTGGATCCAATCAAGAGACCAAAAAAACCATAAAAACCCCCCACAAAATTTAAACAGGGGACATTGAACATAAACAAATATTAAGTGATGGTACAAGATTAAGCATAAAGATGAAATGAGGACTAAGGAAGGACAAACTAGGAAAGATTTTCACACACCGAAAGATGTGTGTGGTTGCATGCCGGGGGGACAGTAGAGAATCATGTGGTATGTCCAAGTCAGGGTTCTGCTCATCTCCAGGCAAGTGGATCCACCCTCAGGTACACAGAGAAAACCACTGGAGTTCAGAGTATCAGAGGGGAACCTGGTGTGCTGATGGGGGTGTGGCTCCCTGGAAGACCAGCCCCGTGTGTCCCCCAGCTTCCTGACAGGTAAAGGTGCGGGGAAGCAGCGCTTCCACCCGGGCTGGGGGCAGCCTGCATGCACTCTCCATGCCACTCCTGACTAAGTTGAGAGCTGCAGCCAGATGTGAGAGAAAGTTGTGTCCTTTGGGCACTTCACACTGAGGAAGTGTGGTATGCCCCTCTTTGGGCATACCAAAGAGGCTGAGGAATGGAGAAAAAGGTGCCCTCTCCAGAAGCTTGGTGAAGGAGCCCCAGACAGAGCATCACCTCCTTTTTCTTCTGAAACATCTTGCAGCGCCACCTACTGACAAAAGTTTAGCAACCGACAGCTTAAAGGCAACTGCTAAGTTGCTTCAGTCGTGTCCGACTCTGCGCAACCCCATGGATGGCAGCCCACCAAGCTCCTCTATCCCTGGGATTCTCCAGGCAAGAATACCTGAGTGGGTTGCCATTTCCTTCGCCTAAAGGCAACTGACTAAGGACTAAGGAATTACACCCCCAGAATGGAATTCCCCTTTGTCCCATAACATGATCAGGAGAGTGATATCATATCCCTTTTGTTATATTCTATTGGAGAAGCAAGTTATAGGTCCAGGTCCTGCCCACTCAAGGGAAAGGGATTAAACAGAGCATGGGGCTGCCCACCACAAACTACATTATTCATAATCACCAAAAAGTGAAAATGACCCAAATGTTCCTCAAAATGTGAATGGATAAGCAAACTAAGACACATCCATGCTATGAAATACTCCACAGTAATGCAGTGAATAAACTATTGATATACATACAACTCGATCCACCTCAAACAATTTACGCTAAGTGATAGAAGCCAATCTCAAAGTTTGCCTCTGTACAATTCCCTTTAAATGGCATTCTCAAACTTACAAAACTACTGAGACAGGTAACAGTTGCTGACTTCTAGGAAGGAGATCAGAAAGCTTGACTGGAAATCCTGTTAGTGGTGGCAGTTGTCAGACTCTATACACATGACAAAATACACAAAATAAATTTAGAATGCATTTGTTGAATAAAAGTGAGCTATACTGAAGTGAGCCATGAAATTAGAAGACGCTTAGTCCTGGGAAGAAAAGTTATGACCAACCTAGATAGCATATTCAAAAGCAGAGACATTACTTTGCCGACTAAGGTCCATCTAGTCAGGGCTATGTTTTTTCCTGTGGTCATGTATGGATGTGAGAGTTGGACTGTGAAGAAAGCTGAGCACCGAAGAACTGATGCTTTTGAACTGTGGTGTTGGAGAAGACTCTTGAGAGTCCCTTGGACTGCAAGGAGATCCAACCAGTCCATTCTGAAGGAGATCAGCCCTGGGATTTTTTTGGAAGGAATGTTGCTAAAGCTGAAACTCCAGTACTTTGGCCACCTCATGCGAAGAGTTGACTCCCTGGAAAAGACTCTGATGCTGGGAGGGATTGGGGGCGGGAGGAGAAGGGGATGACAGAGGATGAGATGGCTGGATGGCATCACNCTGAAACTCCAGTACTTTGGCCACCTCATGCAAAGAGTTGACTCATTGGAAAAGACTCTGATGCTGGGAGGGATTGGGGGCAGGAGGAGAAGGGGATGACAGAGGATGAGATGGCTGGATGGCATCACGGACTCGATGGACATGAGTCTGAGTGAACTCCGGGAGTTGGGGATGGACAGGGAGGCCTGGCGTGCTGCGATTCATGGGGTCGCAAAGAGTCGGACATGACTGAGCAACTGAACTGAACTGAACTGACCTCTCCCCACTAGATGCCAGGGGCAACCCCAATTGTGAAAAATAGAAATGTCTCTAGACATTGGCAATTCTGCTCTTGGGAGCAACCTTGTTGCTGACTAAGAATCACGGTGGTCACAGTTTTTGAAACTGAGAGGAGGATTTGTGTGCTAGCATAGGCCCTGGTGCATTGTGGGTACCCAGTCAATGCTAGTCTCCCTTTTCTGCTCTCTGTCATCATCCTCATCACCGTGTGTTCACCCTCAACATCCTCAGAACATGAGATGTTCTGGGACCTCTCTCCCAAATGCTCTCTCAGGAAACAAGCTGTAATTGTCAAGGAAATTATACTGTAAAACCTGTTCTTACACTCTGCGGTCTTCCCTTATCTGATTTTTAGGTGAAAAAGTTTCTTTAACCTTTCTGTAACCTTCCCTTATCTGATTTTTAGGTGAAAACGTTTCTTTAATGTCAAGACTCCAGTGAGCTATTATCAACACTTTAAAAGTTAATTTATATAATGTGACCCACAAATCGGAGCCACCCCAGTAGAGCAGCCCATATCATAAATCTAAGCCTAGGTAAGCCTGCACTTACAGGAAACACCTGTCCAGGAACTTAACATGCACCAATCACAGCCTTGCAACTCAGCTTTAGCTACTTTACCTTACTCTGAAAGTCAGGATCTTCTAGCCTTGTAAGTAAACTCCCAACCTCCTAGCCAATGAGGCTCTGTTTCCGCGTGGCCTCTTGTAAAGCTCTGTAAAATTTGGCCTTGCTCAGATCCCTTGGAAAGAGTTCTGCTTATGAGGAACTGTACTAACTCAATCCATGGCTTGCTTTCCCTTGAATAAAGGATATCAATCTTGTAACTAAATCACTTAGCTTTGTTGTTGAACAGGCAGGGTACATCTCATTTTATTGTGCTAACTTTATTGAGCTTTGCAAATGCATTTTTCACAATTTGAAGACTTGTGGCAACTTCCACTGAATAAGTCTATTAGTACTGTTCTTTTTTTCCACTGCATTTGGTACTCTTTGTGTCCCTGTGTCATATTTTGGTAATTCTCACAATAGTTCAAACCTTTTCATTATTATTATGTGTTATGGTGATCTGTGATCAGTGATCTTTGATGTTCCTATTGAAATTGTTTTGGAACTTTTAGCAATAAGGCCATCATAAATTAAGATGTGTACATTGTTTTATAGACATGATGCTATTGCACAATTTATAGACTATGGTATAGTGTAAACATAAATTTCATATGCACTAGGAAACCAAAAAAATTGTGTGACTCGTTCAATTGCAATATTGGTTATTCTGCAGGGGTTTGGAACCAAACCTGCTCTCTCTCTGAGGTATAGCCAGTAATGTCAGTGAAGTGTAGGCTGAGGACAGCTACTGAGGTTCTGGGGTTGGCTCTGAGATGAAAATGAAGGTTCCTGCAGAGCCACTTTACTTTGCTGCCTCTTTAACTGCTCTTCAGAATCTCCAGTAAATTTCTCTTAAATCGAGCTCCACCTATTTGCCATTTGGAGATCAAGTTTGTTTGTTCTAACTCTTTTAGGTGGAAATTTGGGGTGTGAGGAACTCCAGATATTTCGTGGTGAGACCTACTAGGCCACAACATTTGAGTTTCTGCCCAATGTCAGCTACAGTGTAAGCATCCACAGGAGGTACAAAAAGATCTCAGGAACATGCTCAGGCAGCCAGAAACAGTAAGTCTGGTTGAACTAAGGAGGATTATTTAAACAAGGGAAAATAATAAGAGCCCCTTATGCAAAAGACTGGAAAAGGGAATGGCAACCCACTCCAGTATTCTTGCCTAAGAAATCCCGTAGACAGAGAATCTTGGCAGGCTACAGTCCATCGGGTTCCAAAGAGTCAGACATGACTAATCGACTAACACACACATTCACAATGCAAAAGAAAGACGGTAGCAGCCATTAGGAGCTCAGAAAGCTTGAGGTGAGTCCACACAACAAAATGCCGAGGGACGTGGGGAATGGAATTAAACTATAAATTTGGACTATTTTGACCAAAAGCACATCAAAATCTAAGTAGGCACAAGTCAAACTCTTGAAAGCCATCAGAGCATCTGCCACTATAAAGACATATGGGAATCTTAGAAACCAAAGCAGCAAAATTGGTGGCCACAGACTAAGCATTGAAAAGCTGTTAGAGTGCTTACCACCTCTGTCTCAGACTCCTAGACTAGGATTAGCTGGTCAAGGAATGGGTTAGACTGACAGTCGGTTATGTGCCAACCTCACAAAAATGTCCAAATAACCAAGTACACTGTTGAATACCATATAATCCCCAACCTGGAGGCACTTCCCTATTAGGCATTAACTTGGCTCTGAGGAAGGCTTTCTTATCTCTCCTTGCTATTCTTTGGAACTCTGCATTCAGATGGGTATATCTTTCCTTTTCTCCTTTGCCTTTCGCTTCTCTTCTTTTCACAGCTATTTGTAACGCCTCCTCAGACAGCGTTTTGCCTTTTTGCATTTATTTTTCTTGGGGCTGGTCTTGATCTGTCCATAGTTCTTCAGGCACTCTATCAGATCTAATCTCTTGAATCTATTTGTCACTTCCACTGCATGAACAGCTGACTCATTTGAAAAGACCCTGATGCTGGGAAAGATTGAAGGCAGGAGAAGGGGACGACAGAGAATGAGATGGTTAGATGGCATCACCGACTCAATGGACATGAGTTTGGGTAAATTCCGGGAGTTGGTGATGGATAGGGAGGCCTGGTATGCTGTGGTCCATGGGTCGCAAAGAGTCGGACATGACTGAGTAACTGAAATGAACTGAACTGAACTGTATATAATTGTAGGATTTGATTTAGGTCATACCTGAATGGTCTGGTGATTTTCCCTACTTTCTTCAATTTATGTCTGAATTTGGCAATAAGGAGTTCATGATCTGGGCCATAGCCTGCTCCTAGTCCTGTCTTTGCTGACTGTAGAGCTTCTCCATCTTTGGCTGCAAAGAACATAATCAATCTGATTTCAGTATTGACCATCTGGTGATGTCCATGTTTAGAGTCTTCCCTTGTGTTGTTGGAAGAGGGTGTTTGCTATGACCAGTGCATTCTCTTGGCAAAACTCTATTAGCCTTAGCCTTGCTTCATTNCTCAAGAACAACAAAATGATCTCTGTTCGTTTTGGAGGCAAATCATTCAATATCACGGTAATCTAATTCTATGCTCCAACCAATAATGCTGAAGAAGCTGAAGTTGAAAAGTTCTATGAAGACCTACAAGCCTTCTAGAATTAACACCCCCCAAAAGATGTCCTTTTCATTATAGGGGAGTGGAATGCAAAAGTAGGAAGTCAAGAAACACCTGGAGTAACAGGCAAATTTGGCCTTGGAGTACAGAATGAAGCAGGGCAAAGGCTAACAGAACCCTTTATATCCAACTGTTAATGAGATCTCTCACTGATTAGCAGACAGTACCTCTCCTTTCAAACTTGCTCCTTATCCAACTCTTCTTATCTCCAAGAACAAAAATGATCATATCCTCTTGTTCAATAAATAAGTTTCCTTGTCTACTATCCTAAGAAAACCCTTCTTTCAACATTCTACTTTTTGTTGTTGTTGTTGTTGTTAACTGTATTGAAGTACAGTTGATTTACAATGTTGTAATTCAATTTTCTATACAGTAAACCCTTTTTCATTGTGGTTTGTCACACGACATTAAATACAGTTCCCTCTGCTATATAGCAGGACCTTGTTGTTTATCCATTTTATATATAATAGTTTACATCTGCTAATTCCAAATCCCACTCCTTCCCTCTGTTCCCCACCCAATCCATCAACCATGAGTCTGATCTCTATGTCTAACCAACATTCCAGTTTTATATCCTTCTCCATATTTCTTTTCCTTAACAATTCTATTTCTGAATTAAATTGGCAATATTACTGCCTTTACTTTATCACTATTCAGTCACCACTTCATCTACATTCTAATTACTCATCCCTTTACCAAAATCACCCTCCTTGTAGCACTGATGATGTTGTCTATTATTTTGTTCCTTTTACAAATGATTTTAATTGTACTAAACTGATTTGCCTTACACTGCTCTGCTCAGTCTGCTTATTAATATTCCCTAAACATTCTGTCATATAAAAAAATGCCATTTTCCAAGTTAAATACCTGGATAAAGTGGCCTGCAGAGAAGGGAGGTGAGAGAAGATAATAAAGAGATTAGGGGGGAGAGACAAAGAAGAAAATCCTTCAGGGATCCTTAACTTCCTAGGGTTCAACAACTTAAACTATTCTGACAACACACTATCCTAGCTCCAGGATCAATATTTTAAATAACTATACATGGAAATAAAATCATTATAATTGAGAAACATTGAGTATTTTTTTACGTTCTCTAGCTTCTTAATTCTCTCTTGCTATTAGACTTTGTTTTTCTTCCCAATCATCAAGAAATAAAATTGGAATTGCTTTCTGATTCCTTTTTGTCAGCAACATCTGATAAAATGTTAAGTTATATAAACTCCTGCTGAGTGTCTTCTCACATCAGCCCCACACTTCCTCTCCTTCGCTATCGTGACAACACTCAAATATCCTCATGATCTCTCACGAAGACTCTTATAGCAATTCCCTTTAATTTCTCTCTGCCTTTCATCCCGCTCCACTTGAATCAATCCTAAATATTACTAATGACATGTCAATCAAACACTCTGCTCAGACTGCTCACCGTCTCTATACTGTTTCTAGAAATAACTACAGAATGACACTGTCTAGCATTAAAATCCTCCACCAATTTGCCCCAGCTTTATCTTCTGTTGTTTCCCAACCAACTGAACTAATGTCTATGAACCTATTTCCTATGTGCTATCTTTGTGTTTTTAAAACATTTTTCTTGCCTATAACAATTTGTAATTTTCACTCCCTTATATGAATATTTATCAAGCCTCCAAATAGAGTTTTGATAAACTATTTTATCAAGCTTCCAAATAGGCTCTCACTGTCCTTATTATCATCTGCCACATATTCCTTTTCGAAACATACATGGTTTTTTTTCAAAATATGTTTTTCATCAGACCTAGTCTTTAGATAATTATATGAGAAAAATATTCAACATTATGTATATGAAGGTGAATTACATGGAGTTTCACTTCTACTAATGACACAGTTTGTACTGAACTAATTGCCACAAATAATGTTGACTAAGTAAGTTAAAAAAACCAACAAAACAATTATTTGAAGGCAATGGAAATCAGTTAAGAGCAGACAAAAATGAGAGTTTTTCATTCAAGAAAATCTCTTGATTAATGTGGGGAGGAATGGATAGAACTCAAGCAAAAAGCCAGAGACCTTCCAGTTTGGAAAGACACAGGACAGAGATTTAAGTATCAGATCAACTTAAAGGTGGGAAGGTACATCCAGAAACTGAAGAAAGTGCCCTGAAATATGGGAATATACTCTCTCCCAAGTCCTTAGCTGACACCTGAACTGCATATGGAAGCAGACCATGAAAGCAGTGGCTGGAAATTTGACAGCGATATGTGGTTGTTGATGACTACAAAGCAGTTTTGAATGGGAATCCAGCCAAGTAAACTGCTAGAACAAAAATCTTCAAAGGAAACAGAATTCAGAATCAAGAATTAAAGTATATAATCTATTTTATAATGTACACTACAAAATAAAAATTACTATACGTGCAAAAAAAAAAAGAAAACATGATTCACAGTCGAGAGAAAAACCAGTCAGCGCAGTTCAGTTCAGTTCAGTCACTCAGTTGTGTCTGACTCTTTGTGACTCAATTAACTGCAGCATGCCAGGACTCCTTGTCCATCACCAACTCCCAGAGCCTACCCAAACTCAGGTCCATTGAATCGGTGATGCCATCCAGCCATCTCATCCTCTGTCATCCCCTTCTCCTCCTGCCCTCAATCTTTCCCAGGATCAGAGTCTTTTCAAATGAGTCAATGCAAACTCACCTTAAAGTAACTCATATGTTAAAATTAGCACACAGGGATTTGAAAACTCCATTTTAAAAAATGTTAAAAAGTTTAAAAGAAAGAGTCACAATAAATAAAAATATATGGGGGAACACTCAGTCCCGAAATGGAAAATATGTAAAATGGTAGTTCTAGAACTGAAAAGTATACTATTTATATGGACGATTAATGGGGTGCTCTTAAGAGCATATTGGTGATGCTGGAAGAAAGGGTTGGAACTTGATAATAAATGTAAAGTATTTATCCACTTTGAAAAACAGAGGGAAAAAAGATTAAATAAGAATGAACAGAATCTCAGCAATCTGTGGGACAAGGCCCCAAAGTCAATCTATCTATCTCTATCTATTTATATTCATCTTTCCATAAGTACCTGAAGAAAAGAGAAGGAATAAGGAAGAGGTATTATTTGGAAAAATGATGGCCAAAAATTTGGTGTAAAATATAAACTCTGTATCCAAAAACCCTTAGTATCCCAAGAAATAAAAATATCATTTTTTATCAAGTATCCCAAGAAATAAAAATACCCATATCTCTACTATCACCACCACACACACAGGCACAGTATAGAAAAACTACTGAAAACCAAAGATAAAGAGAAACTGTTGAAAGACAAAGCAATTACAAACAGGGTAATATCAATATGAATGAAAGCTGAACTTACATCAGAAAGAGATTAGGTGACAATGAGGCATTTTTAAGAAAGAATGCTTAAAGAAACAAAAGAAATACTGTTAACCCAAAATTCTATACTCAGGGAAAATATCTTCCAGAAATAAAGATGAAAGAAAGTCATTTTCAAATCAATGAAAACTGAGAGGATTTCTTTCCATTAGATCTGCACCACAAATTGTCTACATTCTGAACTGTATATATGTATACTTATGTGTTTGTGTGTATACTTATGTGTGTGTGTAAATATATATAAATATTCTGACTTTGCACCAGCCTCCCTTGCCTTCTATATCTCTGCCTAAGTTCTCCCATTTTATCACTTGCATTGTTACTCTAAAATAATTTAGTAAATACACTGTGATGTGTTTGTGTATGCTATTTAACTTTAATCTACAACTAGAGGTGGTTTCTTAACATTTAAAATGTGTTAATCAAAAATCCTACCTATAAGGATGCTTACCAGCTGAAGTGCCTCAATCAGGGGCACTTTCTAGAGGCACTTAGAGTTAGCACTTCAGATACTGCTAATTATGTGTGCACATGAGTGTTAACTGGTATCAGGAATATCAGAAATAATTTTTCAGGAATATCCATGAAATGAATGTTGTTCTTCATACATGGTAGTTGAAAATACTTTACAGTCACTGCTGCCTTTTCATAAATGTACAGGAGTCAAGGGGTTAGCAGATGTAAATTATTACATAAAGAATGGATAAACAACAAGGCCCTATTGTATGGCACAGGGAACTATATTCAATATCCTGTGATAAATCATATGGAAAAGAGTATTTAAAAAAGGGGGTGTTTATATGTGTATAACTGAGTCACTGTCATACAGTGGAGATTGGCATAACACTGTAAATCAATTAGAATTTTTTTTAAAAAAAGAGAGTCTAGCTGCTTAACTACAGATCATCCAGAGCTCTGTTCTATCTGTGTCCCATCTTGATGTAGGATTCTGCCTTCTGATTACAAGGAAAGGTAACAGATCCTGACATCAGAACATTGTTTAGCATGTTTTACAGTGAAACTGAGATCTAAAGTGCTTGACATGTGCCTAAATAAACGAGAGCTGGTAGTTTACCCAGTTTGTTGAAACCAGTTATATGACTGATCATTAAGCTTGCTACTTTATATATGCATGTAGCAGAATTCAGTTGTGATTTGCTTAAATAATACCAAATCACCTAGTGGTGGGGTCTTAGGGGAAGACATGGATAGCTCTTATCAACTATTATTTAAGGCAGTTTGCAATCTATCCCCCACCTCAACTCCACCTCCCTACCTCACCTGGCCAAGAAAAGGAGTTGTTATAGGATCAACAAGCCTATGCATGTCTTTTAAAAGATACTGTATGTAGTAATTTTGTTTATATAAATTTATTTACACATACACATGTATGTGTATATATATAAATACATTCATTCTACTCTGGTGCTTATACCAATACAAATCATATAAAAACACAGTTGATATTAAGAAATATTTTTAAGTGGAAAAATTAAGTAAATGAAATTCTTCAGTAAAGAAATGCATAAAGAATTAACTGGTTCACAGATTTCAAAACTGACAAGAAATCTTTTTGCCTCTCACTCAAGCAAATTAATTCAGAATATCACAAATGCTCTTCTCTTTTATCCGAAGAAATGCCATAACCTTTCTTTTAAAACAAAGTTATTTTAAGCATTACTTTTGATAATTCATTCAGAGCAATGAATGAAACTGTCATACCTCCAAATGGTATCCAACTCTGATGAAGGCACAGAGTGGGTCAAAAGCTCCTGTCCCACAGGTCAGTAGATGTGTTCTGTTATAGTGATGCAAAACCCGAACATAATTTGCACATTCATTCTAAAACCGGGAGAAAAAAAGGAATTGGTTAGTGTAATAAAAATGTTTTGCCTCTTTTTTTTGACTGTTGTTTTTCCTAACCCCAGACATCTCATGTATAAGCCTCCCTTGGTTAGGGGAGACGAAGGGGGCAGATGAAAAGAGGACAACAACCGGCAGAAGAGTCAGATATAGCGAGGCATCAATTACAGTCAATAATGGGAGTGCATCACTGTGAGGTATTCCAGTACACAATTGAGGAGTTTTTTAAAAAGCACTGGTCAGAAGTGTATTCAGGAGTAGATTTCCAAGGCAATGTTTCACTAGGTAATTAAATTATCATCAATAATGTTATTTTTTAAAGTACATATAAATCAACATAAAGTCAGAAGACCAATCAATAGAAGTATTTTCATTACCCTCAAGGAAACAGATGCAGACTTCAGGGCACAAAGAGTTCTGATGTTTGGGAAAATAAGTCCTGTATTTTCAAACTCATAAATTCATATAAAGGACTTTCAAAAAGAATTTTCAAGTAAACAGATGGAAACTAATTGGTAAAAGTAACATTTTATACCTATTACTGTAAGATTACAGTCCTGGGATCAGCAAACTTTTTCTATAAAGAACCAGAGAGTAAATATATTTAGTTTGATGGGCCATCTGGTCTCTGTTGCAACTACTTAACTTCTGCAGCTATAGCATAAAAACAGCCATTGTCAACAGAAAAATAAATGGATATGGATATGTTCCAAGAAAACTTCATTCATGGCAGGTCACATTTGGCCTCAGATCTCTAGTTTGTCTAAAATGGGTTCAGCTGTAAGCTCGTCAGAAAACAGAATCTCAGTTTTGTACATCCTTATATTCCACAGTTAATCAAACTCAGTACCTAATACACAGCCCACACTCAACAAAGTTTTAATAGATCAATCATTAGGTGAGCATGCTAAATGAAAAAATGTTCTAAAACTATTTCAAACCAACTTAACTAAATTTTAGTGAATATATTGTTGGCAAATTAATCCCAGGGATAGAGGAGCCTGATGAGCTGCTATCTACGGGGTTGCACAGAATCGGACACGACTGAAGCGACTTAGCAGCAGCAGCAGCAGCAGTACATTTAAATTATGAGAGAAATACCAAACCCTTTTACTGCTAAATATTACCTTGACATTAGTAGATGCAATAGTTAGTAAAAGATATTTTATAAAGACAGATTTTGAGTTTTAAAGTCTCTCATATAACAGTATTGGGATGAAAAAAGCCAACAGAACCATCATACCATACATGACTGAGATTATAGCATTCCCTTGGCAAGAACAAGTAATGCACTAATGAACAGATTATTTGGGTCACTAAGATTTATTTCTTTAATTTCCCATTAACATAGCATCCTAGTCTATGGATGACTCATATAGTTGGGAAAATCTAATATTCTATTTTCATCTTGCTGTAAGCACATCTCCTGAAATGGGCACATCTTGAGGGGCCAATGAGACCATATTCTGGCTCTGCTGGGTTTAGACTGACACAGCCTCTGAATGTGTTTAATTAGTCAGCAACAGGCTGCAGACTGAGGAAGCAAGAAGACTCATTCCTTGACTGTTACCCAGTTGCTACACAAGAATGAGGTGTTGGTAGAACGTGTGTTAATTTTTCACATGTTTTTGCTTTTTCTTCTTACAGAAAAAAGAACAAGTTAACTCTCTAAAGCAGATGTGTATGCTTCTTCCAAAGTTGTGAACTGTGTCATCAGCTGGTTACACCTAACATGTGAAAAGTCCTTTCACTCAGGTGTTCATGTGCTCAGAACTGTGGAATAGGGCGGCTGTTCCTGCTGCACCACCTCTTCCCTTTCACACACTAAAGGTAAGTTATGGAGAAATGAAATACTGATTCCTTCAGTAAGCGATCTTCTCAAAACATGTGGAATACATAAAGCATGTCTATTGCCTTTGCCATCTTCTATTAAGTTTTTAGTTTTTTAGTTTTAACTTCTTCATTTGTTTCTAATTCACTAATCAAAGTGAAACAAAATCTCACAAAGAAGGTGCTTAGCTTATCTTTAAAATACTACCTGAATTATTTTTCCAATACATAGGAAATAAACATTACTATAAGAATGAATAAATCTCGATTGATTAAAAAATAGTAAGATATAATAAGAGAAAATAAAACCAAGATCTAGATGGCACCTTGGTTCCCTACACTAACTCCACAATGAAAATAATTTTAAAGTAATTATGTACACATAGACAATGTACATGTATATATCAAATATGTATGTATGTATACGTGTGTGTTTGTGCTAAGTTGCTTCATTCATATCCAACTGTTTGCAGCTCTATGGACTGTAGCCCACTGGGCTCTTCTGTCTATAAGATTCTCCAGGCAAGAATATTGGAGTGGCTTGCCATGCCTTCCTCCAGGGGAACTTCTGAACCCAAGGATTGAACCCACGTCTCTTATATCTGCTGCATTGGCAGGTGGGTTTTTCACCACTAGTGCCACCTGGGAAGCCGTGTGTGTGTGTGTGTATGTGTGTGTGTGTGTGTATGCTGTGTGTGTACTGTTGTTCAATCTCTAAGTCATGTCTGCCTCTTTGCAACCCCAAAAGACTGCGGAATTCCAGGCTTCCCTGTCTTTCACTATCACCCAGAGTTTGCTCAAACTCATGTCCATTGAGTAGGTGATGCCATCCAACCTTCTCATCCTCTGTCCCATTCCTTCTTCTCCTGCACTCAATCTCTCCCAGCATCAGGGTCTTTTCCAGTGAGTTGCCTCTTTGCATCAGGTGGCCAAAGTTTGGAGCTTCAGCTTCAGCCTCAGTTCTTCCAATGAATATTCAGGGTTGATTTCCTTTAGGATTGACTGGTTGGATCTCTTTGCTCTCTAAGGGAGTCTCAAGAGTCTTCTCCAGCACCACAGTTCAAAAGCATCAATTCTTTGGCATTCAGCCTTCTTTATGGTCCAACTCTCGCATCCGTACATGAGTACTGGAAAAACCATAGCTTTGACTAGTTGGACCTTTGTTGGTAAAGTGATGTCTCTGCTGTTTAATATGCTATCTAGGTTTGTCATAGCTTTTCTTCCAAGGAGCAAGTGTCTTTTAATTGCATGGCTGCAGTCACCATCCATAGTGATTCTGGAGCCCAAAAAATTAAAATCTGTCACTGTTTCCCTTTTTCCTCATCTATTTGCCCTGAAATAATGGGACTGGATGCCATGATCTTCATTTTTTGAATGTTGAGTTTTAAGCCAGGTTTTCCACTCTTCTCTTTCAACTTCTGTGTATGAATATATAATATATGTGTATATATCTAGAGATATATATTTCTTCCTTACATGAATTGTATATATGCTTTTTAGGAACAAATAACAAGTTAGAGATTCAGTCCTTTGTCACTGACCAGAACTACAATTAACGATATGTTTAGTTTATAATGAATACTACTTACAGCATCATTTCCTTTCATTATGCATTCTTCTGTTTTTAGTGCTGTACTTGGCCAGTGTATCTGAAATAAAACATAATGCACTATTATGCAAACACATATAAAAATAAACTACACTAAAAACCCATTTCATTTTTTCTGTAAGTCAATACTTTATATTTTATTTTATTTTTGTTGGCTCTATTTCTTTCTTTGAGAAGATCAAGAGGTTTATCACTTAACTCAGATATTACGGAGCCAAATCCAGGCCTTAATACATGAAAAACATTTGGGGACTTATAAAAGTGGTGACAATAGCTTTTAATTATGATGATCTTGGTATGATTAAATTTATTATCATAAGAGTAAGCACTACATGGTTTCAACTATAGGAATACAACATTACTTTGATATTGTTATTACTGTAACAGGTCCTCTAAGTTTCTTATGAACAATATTCAGCATCATGTGGTCCTTTGCTTTCACAGTGCAGTATATAAATTTTAAATACTTTGGCGACCTAATGCAAAGAGCTGACTCACTGGAAAAAACCCTGAAGCTGGGAAAGACTGAGGGCAGGAGGAGAAGGGGGGTGGGCAGAAGATGACAAGGTTAGATGGCATCACCAACATAATGGACATGAATTTGAGCAAACTCCAGGAGATAATGAAGAACAGAGAAGCCTGGTGTGCTGCAGTCCATGGGGTCACAAAGAGTTGGACACAACTTAGTGACTGAACAGCAACAAACAGAAACACATGAGCACTTTTTGTTATGTTGCAACATAAAAAAGAAAGACAAAGAACAAGTAGGGATACCAAAGAAAGCCAGTTAAAAGCCTAGAATCAACGTTCTTCATTATATCATAGATCTATTGATGGAGCATGTATGATTCAGAAACAATATCACATTGATGTAACAATGTCAGGTTCAACTGCAGCTTTGCATCAGCCTGAAGAGGGTCCTTAACACCACTGCAGAATAAGGATGCTGGAAGTGAAACTGTTGAATTTAAAAACTTTATTGATCCTTTTTTGGAAAAAATTCAGACACTGAGCGGTAGGTTTTCTCAGATGATTTCTAAAATATATTCTAATTTGACATTCAATTTGGTTTTGGAATTATAGTTTTACTATGGATGCATAAATCATTCAAAAGGATATGCTAGAATGTTTGTGTGTACATGTGTAAACACAAGCTCAAAATACAAATTAATTTTAGGATTACTCATCACTGGAAAGATAATTTGCTTATTAATATGAGTAAATCAGAGAATATCTCACCTGTCAATCATAATGATTAACATTCTTAAGATATTTAATTTATAAGAAGCAGGGCTCTTATAATATTAAAACCCTTTTTAATTTACTTTTCATCATTATATAAAATGAGACTTATTTAAACTATATTTCTTCAATTTCAAAGTATTTGATAACCAATTCTTTGGAAAAAATACCAAAGTTCAGCTTTTCAATGTTGAAACAGTATCCAGACAAGAGAATAACCTCAATTTACTACCTCATTCTCCTCAATCATTGGTTTTATGTGGATAATTTCTGGGACTATTTGAACACATTGTTTTTTTCGGGGGGAGCAACTCTCTAGAGGATTCCTATATTTTGTTGACTAATTTTGTTTTCAGCTATCTTTTCAAACAGCCTTGGAAGATAGAGATAGATCCTCCCTTCTTGATCAGGATAATAAAGATAATGTCTCCCTCTGAGCAAGGCGGGACAGGTTTGCTAGAAGACTCCTTTTAAGACTGAGCGCATTCTGAGCTGAACTTCCCTGGTGGCTCAGACGGTAAAGCGGCTGTCTACAATGCGGGAGACCCAGGTTGGATCCCTGGGTCGGGAAGATCCCCTGGAGAAGGAAAAGTGGCAACCCACTCCAGTACTATTGCCTTGTAAATACCATGGATGGAGGAGCCTGGTAGGCTACAGTCCATGGGGTCACAAAGAGCGACTTCACTTCATTCTGAGCTGGAAGTTGGTAAATTGGGTGCAACATATATTCACTGTGTGTACAACATCTCCTTAGGGTGCTTGGCTCTGTGGGACTTAAGGAGGAAAAGACAACTGATGGAAACATGAGGCTCATACAGTCTGCTGTATGGGAGTGAGAGAGTCCTCTGTCTCTAGGCCAGGTGCCTCCTGTTTTCTGTCAGCAACAATGAAACTATGACAGGCTGACTTGTGTAAAAGCAAGGTAAAATTCACAGTTCTTTACACACACACACAAATAATACATTCTGTGGTGGTGAGGAAAATACATGGTTCTTCTAGGATTGCCACCGTGTGTTATTTCTAGCAGCAAACCTAATCGTGACAACTGCTTTAGGAATAATGAGATCATTATTTCAGGCACATCTTCAATGATGTTCCCAGATAACTTTCAACAGATGGCATTTGTCCCTCCTTTAATGCTCTGAATTGTTTTTCTTACTTTTTCTTCTTATGATATCACAGTACGTGCACTCAATTTTAGCTGTCTTATTAGGCTGTAAGTTACAGAGGGCAAGGCAGTGACTTACTTCTGTAGCCCTAAAATGCCTACCTGACACAGGGTCTTTAATGCCATCACTGCTTATTCATTGGCTACTGAAAGATTTGTATCAGTCAACATTTCTTTATCACATTCTTCAGAAAGTTAGTTCACTAAAGGAGCCTACAATACAGTTTGAGAGAGAGATTCACTGACGTGAAAAGGCGACAATCAGTGTCAAGCACTTTCCAGTTTAATCAGGGAGGAAATCCTACAGAATTTAGTGAGTGCGAAAGACTGGCAGGATTTCCGAGGGCAGAGAAAATGGTCTTAACCAGATCACTCTGGGTTCACAGAGGGAAAGAAGTAGAAGATTAAGTTATGAACACTTAACCACTAAAGTCCCCTAAGGAATAATATACTTGAGTTTTGCTTTTATTGTTGTTTATTTATACTTTAGTTTCCTTGTTTTTTTTTTTTTTTTTTTTTTTTTTATNGGAGGAAATCCTACAGAATTTAGTGAGTGCGAAAGACTGGCAGGATTTCCGAGGGCAGAGAAAATGGTCTTAACCAGATCACTCTGGGTTCACAGAGGGAAAGAAGTAGAAGATTAAGTTATGAACACTTAACCACTAAAGTCCCCTAAGGAATAATATACTTGAGTTTTGCTTTTATTGTTGTTTATTTATACTTTAGTTTCCTTGTTTTTTTTTTTTTTTTTTTTTTAACACAATTTAACAGGCTCAGGACTGTATTCAGATGTCCACTCAGGTGAGAAAAGACAAGAGAATGATCTCAGAAGTTATTTTAAAGCCATTATGTACAGATGTTCTGCCAGACAGTAAGGGAAATGATTTTCTTCATTTGTTTTGGCAGTCAGGATGCCTTTTGGTTCTGCTCCAAAGTATAGCATCAACAAAAAGTCATAAAATTAAGCTATCTGTTCTGCATAAAGTGTTTTTAAAGGCAGTTAAACAACAGGGTGTAATGACATTTCCAAATTCTCTGCACCAAGAAAGGTACAAAAAGCAAAAGGTTAAATACACATGATTTCATCACAATATTCCTACTATATAATTTAATTGTTCTAATGCATTTTAATGGGCCATTTACTATTCTTGTATAGCTCAAATGAGAAAAATAAAATAAAAATTAAATTACAAAGTATTCTTTTCTGGACTCCCTATTGAACCTCCTAATTATACCAGGATTAAGAACTTAACTATTCTATTGTTACATGATGTTAGAACACTCAGATATTTTGGAGAGCAAAAACAAATGAACAAAAAAGTAATAATTTAACTGTCTAAAAAACATTATTTCCTTTTTTAATTGAAAAAGATTAAATAAAATGATCTAGTAAATGAAAATCTCTCTTGGAATATATTTAAGTGACTAAGACACTATTATAACTTTGTCTAATATTCTCTTCCTAATTCTGTTATTCTAATGAAAAATATTGTTTATATTTTAGTTTTTATTTCTATATTTTACATCTATATATACTACCAGTGCCCATCAACACATATTTTAATTAAAGGTCCTACAAATGTCATTAAAATCAAGAAAATATATTTTGAATATAACACATTAAAAGAGACTTAATGGTTTATAAATGGTAGTTTTAACCTGTCACACTTCCCTCTTTCTGTTTATGCTTTTATAATTAGTTATAATGACTGTCATTATTCAAATGCTTTATAACCAGAATTATAATCTTTTGCATTACAGATACAATTTGTTCTTGAAATGTTGATAATCAAAAGCTTTTGAATTAGAACACTATTATTATAACACAAACATTTCTGGCCTGGTAAAACTTTGATGTTGGGAGAGATGGAAGCCAAAAGGAGAAGGGGGCAGCAGAGGATGAGATGGTTAGATAGCATCACTGACCCAATGGACATGAATTTGAGCAAGCTCTAGGAGATAGCAGAGGATAGAGGAGCCTAGTGTGCTGCCATCCACGAGGTCACAAAGAATCAGACATAATTTAGTGACTAAACAACAAATGCCCTTTTTAATGGATGAAATCTACTAAATTGCTGTCATTAATGTGAAACACCATTTGTCATTTTATACGCAAGTTATATTCTAATGCCTTTCTCCCACTTAAAAAAAATGAAGTTCTAAAATGGAAGAATTTTTTTCACCTTTCATTCAATAAACTTGAGTGAGAAAAGTATAAATATTTTTACAAATAGAAGTGACTAAACTTTATTTATAGATATCCAAATTAAGTAGTATAACTTTAGCTTTAAATAATAGCGGTAAGAATAATTCTAGAAGAAAAAAAGAGGTGAAATTTAGAAACAGAAAAGCCATGGATAAAAAAAGCAAAAATTTATTACTAAGTATGGAATATCCAATGAAGTCCTCCCTGGTGCCTCAGATGGTAAAGAATCCGCCTATAATGCGGGAGACCTGGGTTCAATCCCTGGGTTGGCAAGATCCCCTGGGTTGGGAAGATCCCCATGGTAATCCATTCCAGTATTCTTGCCTAGAGAATCCCAATGGATAGAGGAGCCTGGTGGGGTACAGTCCATGGGGTATCAAAGAGTGGGACATGAATGAGCAACTAAGCACAGCACATGAAGTCCTATAAAATACAGTTTAAATAAACCAACATTTCCACTTTTGATTTCTTTATGAAATGAAAAAAGAAAAGATTTTATATGCCAAGCTATATAGTATTGCTATGTCCCCAAGAATAACTATTTTTCAGGAAGCCTTGGTAATTCTCAAATGTGCACAGACTGCAAGAGGCTACATCAACAGAACACAGACAAGCTAGTCCCTATGCTGTCTGAATACCAGAGCTTCCTTGGACTCTCAACTTTGCCATAAATTAACAAAGGGGAAACAGTTCCTTCTTGTTCTGTCATTGGTTTTTCTCTGCTTCTGTCACCAACTACTGTTTTACTAGTCTATTAACCATCACTAAAGGAAACTCTAGTGATGCAAAGGCAGTAAGAACCAAGAGGAAAGAAACATGTGATAACAAAAGGCAGAACTAATGGTAAGCTGAAGACCAATTTGGGAGACATAGTTCACACCAAAGTAGCAGCCTGGTTCTCACTTCTATGGTGTAGTAGAAATAGCTTAGGCTTCTGAGACAAATGAACTTGGTTTTAAGTTCTAATTGCTACTTACTGGCCTCGTGGCCTTATTCTCCTCTTTTTTCCATTTACCCAACATGCTGCTGCTAAAGCAATCACCCTAAACTATCATCCTCAGTATGTTATACAAGTACTCAGACTCTCCCACTGGCTCCTGCAAATGCTTAAGTTTCAACAGCTCAGCAGTCAATGTTCTTCAGGATCTGGTCTAAACCAGATTTCCATCCTTAACTATCACTCTCCTCAGTTCTCACCCACATGCCCCCACCTCACCTATCTACTTCAGCCAAATCATTATTTCAAATTGCTCAAAATTTCTCAGCTTCTTCCCTGTCCTTACTACCAAACTGTGTGAATCAAAATTCCTACTATTCAAAGTCCACTTTTAAATTATATCTCCTCTAGGAAACCTCAACTCTCAGTTTATGCATATTTTCTTAGTGTTTTATTTGAGCTTTTATTATAGTTCTCTTCACATTGTGCTATCTATGATAGATGTGTATGTATCTTCTCCATTGCACTAGAAATATTTTAGGGTAGGGACTGTTTTATACATTTCTGCATACTTCGCATTTCTGTGACTATGTCTAGAACTTAGTTGAACAGTCTTTAAAATGAAGTACTCTTATACCTCACTTAGAAATGGAAGCACACAAGAATCATGCGCTAATTCTGTGTCTTGTTTAGATAATAACCATGATAGCAAATATGTGGATAACACTACATATATCTGGCACTGTTCAAGGCAATTAATAACTCAATTAATTGTCTTATATAATGCTCGGTCACTTCTGTTGTGTCTGACTCTTTGAGACCCCATGGACTGCAGCCCACCATATTCCTCTGTCCATGATATTGTCCAGGCAAGAATGGAGTGTGTTGCCATATCCTCCTCATGTTTTTCTCTTTCCAAGTCTTCTGTCTATACTGCTGCTGCTAAGTCGCTTCAGTTGTGTCCAACTCTGTGTGACCCTGTAGATGGCCCTCCACCATCCCTGGGATTCTCCAGGCAAGAACACTGGAGTGGGTGCCATTTCCTCCTCTAATGCGTGAAAGTGAAAAGTGAAAGCAGAGTCTCCCAGTCGTGTCAGACTCTTCGTGACCCCATGGCCCACAGCCTACCAGGCTCCTCCATCCATGGGATTCTCCAGGCAAGAGTACTGGAGTGGGGTGCCACTGCCTTATTGTTCTGCTATTGTCACATAATGATCAGAATCTCAAGATACTTTAATATTTTCACCTGAATAAAGATTTCCTCTAGCTCAGTCCCAAACATTTTGTACCCAACGACTTTAGACAAAAGTGCAAAGAAAAAAAAAGGTTTAAATAAATTTCTGAGGAAGTTCCTGATGAAATCAGAGTTTAATCTAAGTATCGTGTTATCTGTGGATTTTAGAGACTTTTCAAGAGAGTAATCTGCAGAAATTTTTTCTGACAGGTAGGAGGATCTCATGAGATAAAACAAATGGAATAGTAAGGGTAGAAATTTTACAGTGTTACCACCAGGACTGACTCTTCCATTTTTGAGTGAAGGTTAAGGGTCTTTTATGAATGTGACATAGATACAAGAGAACAGAATTTCAGGGTGAAAGTATCATTACATAGTCTGGGAAATGCTATGAATGAATTAATTTATAAAGTGAAGTCAGTATCTAAAAAACTAACAGTAAATTTATTAAATGGTAGTGAAAGTGAAAATGTTAGTCACTCAGTCCTGTCTGACTCTTTGTGACCTGATAGATTATAGCCCACGAGGCTCCTTTGTCCATGGGATTTCCCAGATAAGAATACTGGAGTAGGTAGTCATTGCTTTCTCCAGGGGATCTTTCTGACCTAGGGATCAAACCTGGGTCTACCTGCATTACAAGCAGACTCTTTACCTTCTGAGATACCAGGGAATCCCAGTAAATGGTAAGTTCTTACCTATTTCAAAATTGCACAGGAAAAATCAGTCTAATGTGTATATAATAGTACAAGTTCTGATTGTTAGAGTTGATCCTTGAACAACATGGGTTCAAACTGTGAAGTTCCACTTAACATGCGGATTTTTTTCAGTGAATACCCTAATATTTGTCCCCTTTAACAAATGAGAAAGCGGATTAAGGAATTTGCCAAGTACTACAAATACTAGTGAAGTGAAGTGAAGTGAAGTCGCTCAGTCATGTCCGACTCTTTGCCGACCCCAAGGACTGTAGTCTACCAGGCTTCTCTGTCCATGGGATTCTCCAGGCAAGAGTACTGGAGTGGGGTGCCATTTCCTTCTTCAGGGGATCTTCCTGACCCAGGGATCGAACCCAGGTCTCCTGCGTTGCAGGCAGATGCTTTACCCTCTGAGCCACCAGAGAAGCCCAACTACAAATGCAAAGCCAAGATTTAAACTAAAAATTTAACTTGTGTTTCTCATTCAATCTTCATACCCCTACAACAAAGGAAGTACAGACACAGTAACACAATTGAATCTTATAACTAATACTGAACAAAACAAAGAGCAACCCCAGAAGACTACAATAAACTATTGTGCATCATTTTTACACAGCTTAAAACAAGTAACTCTAAACAATATACTATAATAGGGAAACGCTCATTATGATAAAATAATTCTTTAACATTTAAAATTAATAAATAAATAAACCAAAAAATCCATAAGAGTGATGGCTTCTAGGCAGCAGGAGACACCGGAGGAAAAGAGGGAGGAGACAAAAGGTAACTGCAAGCAGTGGGAATGGTGATAATGTCATTCTTGAGTTGGCCGGTGAGTTCTAGGTATTTATTTAACTATTATGTCTTCTAAGATATTTACATTGTTTATTATTTTATGTAACAGATATTGGGCTTCCCTGGTAGCTCAATGGTAAAGAATCCGCCTGCCAGTGCAGGAGACCTGAGTTCGATCCCTGCGTCAGAAAGATCCCCTGGAGAAGGAAATGGCAACTCACTCCAATATTCTTGCCTGGGAAATCTCATGGACAGAGAGCCTGGTGGGCTACAGTCCATGGAGTCACAAAATAATTGGACATGGGTTAGTGACTCATGCCACTCAACAATAATCCAAGCAAAAAAAAAAAAGAGAGAGAGAGAGAAAACATTTAATCTGGGGGAGGGGGAAGAAGTGTGATCTATTTTCCTAATTATAATAATGTATATAGTTACTACTTAGCTAAAAATTGTGGTATAGCTCTAATAGGAAGATGACAGGCCGATGAGTAGGGGTTGCTGCTGAAATTGTGTAGATATTTTAGCTACGTCACTGCAAGAAAAGGAAACAAAAATCTTCATCTTCCTTTACAGAAAGTCAACAGATATTGTCTAAAATTAGTGATATCAAGAAAGAACAGTATACAAATGTCACTTAGACACATGGAGATAAGAACCAGAGAAAACGAGACTTTTAAATGATTTCCTCTAGAGACTAGGAATTGGATGAGATGAAGGTGTTCTGCTTTTTATGATAATTTTTTTAAATGACTTTAAAAAATATGGACATTGTTCATTTTGACAAACATAAAAATATACAAGTAAATTATAAAGAAAATGTATTATGTAATATATACCTTTATGCCAAAAAATGCTATAGTCTACATATATCTGAATGTTTTATGTAAGGTTGATATAGTTCTGGAAACATATTAATTCAACTCTACAAGCACAGATTATAAGAACCATTTTTCTTCTTATAGTTAATCTCAGAAAAGTTGAGTGCTTGCCTGTTTTAATATATTTTAATCCTTTAGGTTTAAAGAACATCCATCTGAATTAGTGATCTTACCAATAGAAATACATGAGTCAGCTGCACTGAGTTCACATATTTCTTCAGGCTGGGATTTTTGGAGTAATAAAGCCCCAAGGGACTTTAAATCAGAATATGCAGACCTAGGTGTCAGGAGAGTGGGTGTGGTACCAGGGCTGCTAGGAAAGAGAAAGTTTCAATGCATCAATCAGAAGTCTTTTGGGGATNGGATAAGAAAGCTGTGGTACAGATACACAATGGAGTATTACTCAGCCATTAAAAAGAAAACATTTGAATCAGTTCTAATGAGATAGATAAAACCAGAACCGATTATACAGAGTGAAGTAAGCCAGAAATAAAAACATCAATACAGCATACTAACACATATATATGGAATTTAGAAAGATGGTAACAATAACCCTGTATGTGAGACAGCAAAAGAGACAGAGATGTATAGAACAGTCCTTTGGACTCTGTGGGAGAGGGAGAGGGTGGGATGATTTGGGAGAATGGCATTGAAACATGTATAATATCATATAAGAAATGAATTGCCAGTCTAGGTTCGAAGCAGGGTGCAGGATGCTTGGGGCTGGTGCACTGGAAGTTATTTTTTTTTAAATATAAGATCTAATAAATAGACTGTAGTTTTCTTTAAATATGTTCCCTATATGAGGGGTGGACATTCAATGTTTCTGTAACTCTCTACTTTGACCAGTACAACAGAATAGCACTGATGACTGATTCCTAAAAAGTTCAGGGTTATCAATAGAAATTTCAGAATCAAGGTACTAACCAAAACATATCAGTTCAATGGTTTATATTTTTCTTCTCCACTTCCATAGAGATAAATCCCGACTGTGATCCTCAATTCACTCTGAGACTCAAATCCTCCTTCCTGTCTGGGACTCTCCAATATCTTGAGCTCTAAGTCAGGGAAGGCCAAAAGTATCCACTATGTGTAAATGTCTGTGCTTCAGATATATATTTGGAATAACACAGAGGAATTCTATAACAAATATTTTTAAAGGTTGTGCATATTTATGCTTTAATACTAACTCTAATTTTCTACTTTTATTTGATTATTTTACTTGCCTTTTTCCAAAAAGGATCTGAGATGACTCATGCAAATATTCACTTTAACAACTATTTAAGGGTATTAAAATATTGGGAAATAAAAAACAAAATGAGAGGTCTGGAATAAATTTTATTAAGTATAAGTCATTCTCAAATATCCAACACAATGTTAAAGTGAATAGCAAAATTGACCCCAGGCTTCTAAAAAAATCCAAAGTCACTAAATACAAGAGAAAAACTATATAAATTGCTTAAGAGCACTGCCTGACGTGATGGTTAATTTATGTCTCAATTCGACTGATCACAGTTGTCTAGATATTTGGCTAACATCTCAGTTAATCATGTGGCACTTGTAAGAGGGAGGACCTACAACTATCCCTGTTTCCCAAATGCAAAAAGAGAGATTTTAAAGAGATTCAGAACACAGATAACTGGAGGAGGGCATGGCAACCCACTAGTATTCTTGCCTGGAGAATCCCATGGACAGAGGAACCTAGTGGGCTACAATCCATGGGGTCACAAAGAGTCAGACAGGACTAAGCAACTAAGCACAGCACAGCACACAGCTAAGGTTATTTGGTTATTGCTGGTGCCAAAATTTAAATAAGCAAAGTTGACTGGAGAGCTTTGCTATTAATTATCCATAGAAGATGGGGGGTCCATCACCACTGTGCAGCACACAGTTTAGTCTTCCCCAGTTCTGGTCCCCAGAGACAAACACCATCAAGATGGTTTGATTTGTTAAAAGTTTGTTCCTTATAAACAAGAACTCCATAATCCATTACATCTAAAACTTCCTACAGGAGGAACTAAGAACAAACTGCAGAAAATTCTTAAGGAGATGGGAATACCACACTACCTTACCTGCCTCCTGAGAAACCTGTTTTCAGGACAAGAAGAAACAGAACTGGACATGGAACAATGGAATGGTTCAAAGTTGGAAAAGGAGTACATCAAGGCTGTATACTGTCACCCTGCTTATTTAACTTACATGCAGAGTACATCATGCAAAATGCTGGGCTGGATGACTCACAAGCTAGAATCAAGGTTGCCATGAGAAATATCAACAATCTCAGATATGCAGATCATACCACACTAATGGCAGAAAGTGAAGAGGAACTAAAGAGCCTCTTGTGATGAAGGTGAAAGACGAGAGGAAAAAGTCTGGCTCAAAACACAACATTCAAAAATGTAAAAAAAAAAAAAACACTAAGATGATGGCATCTGGTCCTATCATTTCATGGCAAATGGAGGGGGGGGGGAATGAAAACAGTGACAGACTTTATTTTCTTGAGCTCCAAAATCACTGTGGACAGTGACTGTAGCCATGAAATTAAGGCCCTTGCTTCTTGAAAGAAAAGCTGGGACAAACCTGCTGCTGCTGCTGCTACTAAGTTGCTTCAGTCGTGTCTGACTCTGTGCGACCCCATAGACGGCAGCCCACCAGGCTCCCCCATCACTTGGATTCTCCAGGCAAGAACACTGGAGTGGCTTGCCATTTCCTTCTCCAAAGCATGAAAGTGAAAAACGAAAGTGAAGTTGCTCAGCTGTGTCCGACTCTTCGCAACCCCATGGACTGCAACCTACCAGGCTCCTCCATCCATGGGATTTTCCAGGCAAGAGTACCGGAGTGGGGTGCCATTGCCTTCTCCTATGACAAACCTAGACAGCATATTAAAAAGCAGAGACATCACTTTGCTGACAAAGGTCTAGACAATCAAAATTATGGTTTTTCCAGTAGTCATCTATGGATGTGAGAGTTGGACCATAAGAACGCTGAGCCCCAAACAACTGACGCATTAAAAATATGATGCTGGAGAAGACTCTTGAGAGTCCCTTGGACAGCAAGGAGATCAGTCAGTTCTTAAGGAAATAAACCCTGAATATTCACTAGAAGGACTGATGCTAAAGCTGAAGCTCCAATACTTTGACCTCCTGATGTGAAGAGCCCACCGATGGAAAAGAACCTGATGCTGAGAAAGATTGAGGGAAAGACGAAAAGGTGGTGACAGAGGATGAGATGATTGGATAGCATCACTGACTCAATGGACATGAGTCTGAGCAAACTCTGGGAGATAGTGAAGGACAGGAAACCCTGATGTGCTGCAGTTCATGGGGTCACAGAGTCAGACACAACTTAGAACTGAACAATAACAACACATAAAAGTCTATTCTATTAAGGGATTATAATATTTCTGAACTTGGATACATTTTTTGCAGAGACTCCTATTCATAATAAAATAAAATGGAAGGTTTTCCCAACATACAGTTGTTAGAATTGACATAATTCAAATAATTCGTCAGCATTTATACCAAGAAAACTCAGGTTAATATCAAGTTTAATTTTACTTACCTTTCATTTGTATTTAAAAACTGTCTCAAGTAACTATTGACTTTTTCATGTTGCTTTATGAATTGGTGACATCCTCAATTTTATATATCTTAATTTAAAAACATGAAATTGTTGTACTTCACTTGTTATAGTTTCCAAATGAATTAAATACTTTTTTGGTATACACTTAGGCAAACAAAACAAAAGCCTTAAGCAGGAAGCTTTCCTCCTTCTTTAAGGTTATTTTCTCCTTTTAGTTTTAGAGCCAGCATTTTAAGTCATAATAGTGGTCTTAGCACCAAATTATAGTCCACAGACACGGCATATTTACCAAGCAATGGCTAACTTCTTTATCCGTCTGTACTGCTGCAAGCTGCTTAGATGAAAGAATCAGACAATATACAGGAAGAGGAGGACAAAAGAAACTCTAATCTCAGGTAATCTCCAGAAAACACAGTGCAAATAATGGACAGTGCTGACTCGGGTAAAAGGAAGGAGCTCATCTTGAGTTCTTCCTACTCTAAAAATAACATGAATTACTTGGGGGAGGCAGTGGACAAAGAAACAAGACAACTGAGATGCACCAACTCAGGGTTCATCCGGAAATTTTCTCAAGAGGGAACTAATTACTATTGCTAGGCTGCCTGCTAATTATCAGCTGTCAATGAAGATATACGCAGAGGATTTAGTCATTTCCTCTCATCGTCCTTCTTTTAAAACTGCAAGGGAAACAGTTTTAAAACTCACTGACCTCAATATATTATAGAGACAGTTCTCTTCACTTTGTCAAAATATATTTAAATTCCACATATCTGTGTAGAAGATGGAGGAGGAGAGAGGATATATTTTTCAGTTTTCAAACAAAAAAATAGATTTCCCAGGGATGGGCATTTTCTCATTCAATGCACACTCCTACCACTGTCATCTGCAAAGCAGTAACTTTTGAGATCCAGGACTTTCAAACTTTTCATTAGTTTCCAAATCAATTCTTTTATTCAATGCCTTAAAGCTAATTCAACAATAAAATACTGAATCACAAAGTAAGCATTGTTAAGGGAAATGAAATGTATAAATAATGGTTAGAAATTGCTTCAACTTTTTAACAAGTCCAAAAGAATCGTTCTTACAACATGCTTTGATGATTTTGACAGATCTGATCAATGTTCACTAATGGCTTATAATAATGTTGAAACAGAGTTGTAAAGAAATAAGCAATTAACTTTTTAAAAGTGTAATCAGGGCTTACTAATTGGTTTTTCCAGCAATGGACTATGGTCATCCTTTCACCTACCCTCTGAACTTTTAGATTTCTATCTTTCTAACAAGTCAAAGGTCCAAAACAGGCACTGTGGTGTTCAAACTTTTAATCATACGCTGCTTCCAGCAAAAGCAAAAAGAGTTCAAAAGTACACATGAATGGCCTAGGCATTTAGTAGCCTTTTATTTCCTCAGTCAAGAAAAAAATAGTGTCAGAATTTTAAGATTCCTTATGTTCCTATATTATAGAACTTATCATTATTTAGTATTACACATGATATTCTGACTTACAGATCTCTGAACTCCATGAACACAAGATCACCAGCGGACAAGGTTACACAGAATCATTGTCCGTGAAAATACTGTACATATGTGTGAGTACTCATATTTAAATCACCAAATTGAACAAAATCATACAATACAAAGTGCTACCATCTAAAAGTCAATGATTTAACAATTGTGATTGCCTCCTAAATGTTGAGTTATATTTTATTTCATTGGAAGTCAATGGAGCAATTGCTATGTGAACAGCTTCTAAAGCTGAGTCTATAGGGCAAAGGGACCCTGAACTGTGAGCAGTATGTCCATTCAGCATTCCTCTGGGGCCTTGTAACCAGGATATGATATTCTAAATAAAATGGAAAGGACTTCAGTGGTTTTAAGAGCAACTGTATGTCTGGATTTATCTTTAAAATACTAATTGATTTTGATGTGCATAATTATCAGCAGGGGGCAAAACTTGAATAAAAGGAGGTTTGAAGAATTATTTTTTAATAAGCACGTGAGAATAATAGTAACAAAACAAGGTGTACTATAGAGGTAGAGACCTAAAAGATTAAATGAAAGAAAGCGAGGCATCAAATTTTATACAATACGGTAAAAGTTTTTCTTTTTCTCAATTTAAACTGATTAGGATTGGGATAACAGATTGTAATTCATTTTGATCCAACATTCAGTATGTACTGAAATGCTCTGCATTATGTACTATATCTAGGGTGTCAGAAGGACGTTAGAAATCAGTGTGATCTATATCACACAAATCAGATTTTGGCATTCTTCATTCTATTTCTATAAATTAATTTCAGAGGTAAGTTTTTTCATGCTAACATACTAAATAGGGTCTGTTCACTTTTTTTTTTTTTAGAAAATACTTTTGAGAGTTCAAACCCAGGAAAACTATAAAGGTAGAAGGGATAAACTAAATTCAGGATTAATAGATACAAACTACTACATTTAAAATAAACAATAGGGACCTACTATATAGCACAGGGAACTACTCTCAGTATCTCATAAAAACTTATAATAGAATATGTAAAAGAACATATACATGTGTGTGTGTGTGTGTGTGTGTGTGTGTGTGTATTTATTTATTTATTTATTAATATATACGTCTTTAACTGAATCACTTTGCTGTACATCTGATACTAACACAACATTGTAAANTCTAGATGTGTATAAGAGACAGATATACATGTGTGTGTGTGTGTGTGTGTGTGTGTGTGTGTATTTATTTATTTATTTATTAATATATACGTCTTTAACTGAATCACTTTGCTGTACATCTGATACTAACACAACATTGTAAATTAACCATACCTTAATTTTTAAAAGTGGTTTGAAAAATAGCACTACAATATATATACATGAATATATGGCAATTCACACACATGAAAACATATTTATAAGAAATATTTTTAGAAGTGGAAGTTTTTTTGTTTGTTTGTTTTTACAGATACTGCCAATGTGCCTCCATGGGAATTATAGTTTAATAGTCTACCACTGCAAGTGAGAATGACTATTCCCCATCACCTAGGGAACAGTATGTCATTATATGTCATTAAAATGTAGGATATGTGCAGATCTGACTATGGAAATACTAATTAAATTTACATTTTTCTTATGGGTGAAATTAAGCATCTTTCATATATTTTAGAATACTTTCACTTTTTGTCATTTTATATCCATTGCCTATATTTCTACAAGCTTAAGTTTTATAGTCAAGATCTGGATTTAAGAAATGTTAAAACTGTTAAGTTTTATATTTTGTGACGTAATGGTTGAAAGATGGAGGAGGCTAGGTTCTTCAGTGTAGAAATGTGTGCTTCAACCATGTTAGATATTTTTAATGTGTTAAATTTTTGCTTTAGTAAATAAACCTAATTCTTAATTATTTAGTGTTTTGAACCAGTTTGGCATTAACAATTCACACACACACACACACACACAAAGTGTTACGAATCAGGGAACATGCTCAGTCTCCCAGAGGCTGAACTGGGTGTCAACAAACTCCTAGGCAGAGCTGTTCGGCTGGGAGCCATGTGGGGCAGAAGTGTGGAGCCTTGCCCACCATGGAGGTGCCATTGTTG
Organism: Neotragus pygmaeus; assembly: GCA_006410875.1. Taxonomy (NCBI): domain Eukaryota; kingdom Metazoa; phylum Chordata; class Mammalia; order Artiodactyla; family Bovidae; genus Neotragus; species Neotragus pygmaeus. Next base: position 320,409 of record SJYV01011762.1, read on the forward strand.
GAAGTGACAGTGGTTCTGTAACCAGAGGCCTCTGTGAAATTGTCCTCCCTAAGGACACTACAGCTGATCCAGATTTTTTCTCATCCACTCTCCCTGGCTTCAGGGTCATGTTTTCCATTTGGCCTTTTCAGACTTCAATCCCCTTCATACTACGCTATACTTCTCCTATAGCTACACTTTTGAGGCTCCCTGTGGAATCTATTTTGACTCATTTGGTTTTTCTTTGAACAATTATTTCCAGTCCCAAATGAGTCCCAAGTCCACAACCGTTTCTCACACACAGATTAGCTAGGAGTTATATTAAGTGGCATCATATAATATCTTAATAATTTACTATCTACTATAAAATACCAGAAATGTTGTACTTAACATTTAGTTTCCCAAGGCCACTGCTGTGGAGGTCAGTTTTTACTTATGGTCAGGCTTTTATTGAACACTAGCCAATGAGAAAGTTTCTTTCACATGGAGGGAAAAATGACTCACTCAAAACTGATCTTTCGACTCTCCTGTTAACCTGACACTCGTTTATGAGAATTCCAAAATTCTAAGTAACAAATATTTTACAAGATGTTTTAAATGTTCAGTCAAAGCAGAAGTTAATGAAGCCAAGAATATGTGTGAAACACTGTAATGCTGTTTTTTTAAATACTGTTAGTGATTTAAAACTTATCGAGAGGAAGCAGTGAAAGAAACACATTTCTAGAAGTCCAGCAAAGTGTTCCTAGTATTATAATAGTGTGCTCTAGGTTTGATCATCAAGTGAACATCTTCCTTTCAGATTATTTTTGTACAATCTATGACATTATCTGTGGTAATGAAGCTTTGTTTTCATTTATTTCTTACTTATTTCTAAATATTAGACATGTATAAATAGTGTTCATTTTAGAGTGATATCTGAAAAGCCACTTTTTCTGGATTATGTCATTTCAGCATGGATTGGTTATCATTTAATATTTAAAACTTGAATAGTAAATCAACTGTTCTACATATTTACATTATATCCTGTTTTAGAATTAGGTTTAAAACAAATGAGGAATATTACATCATAATTCATTTCCTCTAACACACTTAACAATCCTGATTTCCACTGTTCTGTCTGCACCCCACGAAAAAAATGCAGTTTGTAAGACACTTTTGATTTTCAAAGTTGGCTAAGGTATACACAATTGTAAATAGCTATTAAATTTTAAATATATTTTAATATTATCTTAATTCAGAAATATTCTATGCTATAAAGCTAATATACTGCTTATAGTATATATGTTTAAGTGAATTTAAGTCACACTAAGAAATTGGACATCATGTATATTTTTCATATTGTAATCGATCGTTTTAGACATGTTGTGCTGCGCTATGCTGCATCACTCAGTTGTGTCTGACTGTGCCCCCATATACTGTAACTTGCTAGGTTCCTCTGTCCTTGGACATTCTCCAGGCAAGAATACTGGAGTAGGTTCCCATGCCCTCCTCCAGGGCATGTTCCCAACCCAGGGATCAAAGCCAGGTCTCCCACATTGCAGGTGGATTCTTCACTGTCTGAGCCACCAGGTAAGCTGAAGAGTACCGAAGTGGGTAGCCTATCCCTTCTCCAGGAGATCTTCCCGACTCAGGAATCGAACCGTGGTCTCCTGCATTGTAGGTGGATTCTTTACCAGCAGAGCTACCAGGGAAGCCCAATATAACATGCCAGTACATAGCATAAACATTTATAGGCTTCCCCCCCAATACTATTGAGATAAAATTGAGATGTAACACTGTTAAAGTATGCAGCATAATGATTTGATATATGTATATATAGTGAAATGATTACTGTGATTAGCTTAGTTAATATCCATCATATTAAATAGTTTTTTTTTCTTGTGATGAGAATTTTTAAGACCTACTCTCTAAGCAACTTGAAGAAACGTGATACAGTATGCCATGCCACACATTACATCCCCATGACCTATTTATTTATAACTGGAAGACTGTACCTTTTGAACACATTCATCCATTTCCCCCACCTCTCAATTTTTATCTTATGTTTTGTTAAGTTCTATATCTTTCTATAACAACAAGTTTATTGATATTTAGTCTATAATATTTTCTTTCATAAATAATCCATCATATAACAAAGAAGTAAATTAGCTAAAAACAGAATTGTATTTTTACTTCGTCGTATATTGGTTCAAGTATTGGATATCTGAAATTATTCAAAGTAATATGATGCTCAGTTTCTTATTCCCTATATTGACTTCCAAATTCATACTTGTTTAGTCAAGTGCCTATGTGCTATTTTCTCCTGGAGTCTAACAATCAATCTTCTCCAATTGAGCAAGTGAAGAATAAACTTTTGATTTTCAACTATAAACTAACTAATCTCTCAGACTTTCACTCTCAGTAAGCTCTTCTTTGTATCTTGCCAAAAATGTAGGGTTTCTCCTGATTCTCCTTCCCCTGAATGCCTCAATATCTGTCAACATCTCCACTATAACTACCCAACTGGGCCAATGAAAGGGCTTCCTAACTGCTTCCACTCTTTCTTACCAGCCAATTGGTTTATCTCACAGTAGCCAGAGTGACTATTCCTTGAAAACTATTAAGTGGGTCATGATGTTCCTTCCCCCACATAAAACCCTCCAATTAATTCTTAATGTCCTTAGGTAAAATCCATATTCCAACTGTGGCATTATGTATGGTTGCCAATATTGCAATATTACCCCTGATAACTGCTACACTTTTCCCCTTGCTCACCAAGCTCCAGGGCCCAGGGTTTAGAGCTTTGCCTTGATTCTTCTTTGCACCTGCTCCGTGCCTCCCTCTGACCTCCACAATCCTGCCATTTGGACCTTATCTCTGTGATGTCTTCCTAGACTAAGGAATCTGGAGTTCCCACCTTGACAACCCCAGCTGCATCACTCCCTCTTACTATTTTAATATTGCATGCATGCTACTTGGTTTTGAATTTTTCTTAACTTGTATATTTTCTCTCCCCTCTGACAGGAAGTTCCATGCTAAGAGTGACATTTTCCATCTTGATCACTGTGATAGCCCTAGAGCCAAGGCCAGTGTTAACCACTTCTTTTCTAGACACTCGATAAATGTTTGTGAAATAAATGAACTTCTCTGAATCTCAACTTCCTCAAGTGTGAATTGGGGATAACAACAAATTAGGAACATTGCTATAAGAATCAAATGACTCCTAGAACCTAATGGATGGTCGATATATTTGGGTTTCTTTCTCCTTTCTTTTGATGTTGATAAATTATTGGCAAAGGGTATGAATGGCAATTTCTCCTATAGAAATAGGCTTTTCTTAATTACATTCTGTCAAGTGGACATATGTACTCTCTAGGCTTTTTATATAGACTTAAAGTTAAATAGGAAATTTTCTAAGTACATGATTACTATGATCATTGTAAACAGCTACTCTGTATTTTAAGTTCAAATCTTGTTTTCCTACCAAGAATAGTTTGGGATAGCTTTCTATTCCTTTTTTCAATCCACATCTACCTCTACTTGCAAGAGAATATTTCTTTAGAAAATGTGCTTTATTTCTTTATCATCCATTTATTTATATAATCTCAATCTAAAACAAGTTATACTATCTCTGTTTCACCCTTGAAATTTAAATTTTAAGTAGTAGAATAGCAGGCAAACATTCTTTCAACATTTTTGCTACTACTCTTAAATACTGAATGTTTATGAGCTTTTCAGTATTTTATTTGGTACTTGTTTTTATAAGAACAGAGTTGTCAAGTTTTAGACAGGTGTGTGACTTGACATGGTGTTAAAGCATCTCAGCTAAACACCCTCTGCATTCTCCTCTTTTGACCTCTAATAAAGATCTTCAGTCTCATCTTTATAAAAATAAAGCCTTCTCTCAACCCATATAATTTAATCCCATAAAACATTCCTTCTAAGAAAAAAATGACTTCCAGATGTCTGAAGAGCTTGGAATCTGATAATCTGACACATTGAACATTTGCACCTTTAAAAACATGTCATTTCCAGACTGACTTATTACCATATAGTAGTGACTACTGTGTACTTTGGATACTTTCTCTATTAACATCACATTTTCCTTATAGTTTGAATATGGATAGAATAATAACCGAATTTCAAATCTGGGCAGAATGAAAGGCAACTTTATAATTTTTTGATAATGCATGAATTAAATGGAAACAATCCATTCATCCACATTATGACAAGAAAATAATATCATTGGTAGATTTATTTCTGATATAGAAATGAGGCTGTGTGTTATTGGCCATCATTTGATAGGTTTGGAAATGCAAGACAACCACTAAAAGGTCATTTGCTCTTAAATTACATCCCTCAATTATGGTAGCTGCTGCCATGCGAACCGGAAGCTCCTTAAGTAATAGGCCCGCTTGGTAGGTGGGTTCTCTTTAGATGTGGCTAACTCAAAAGAAATTGAAGAAGAAAGACAAACCCATGCTATGTGTACAATTCACTGATGACTTTTTTCACAAAATGTCACCTTAGTGACGAAGCTGCTAACAAATTCTTCTGTTTTCCTTTCCTTGCTATCTTCAATAAGCATTGAGTCACTTCCCAGAAAATACTGTTGTTTATAACCTGTCACAAGGCAAACAGTACCTAAAAAGACCACCCGTGACTTCTCTGGAAAGTTGAAAGGAAGGGAAACACACATTCACAGAAGGGCTCTTGAGTCCCAGGTACTGTGTGAAATATCCACTTTGTGTAACTTCGTTTGCCATTCATATCACTCCAACAACAGATGGATAACCCTTCCCATTTTATAGGTTAGGAAACAGAAGCTCACACAGAAACTTAAAAACTTCCCAAAGTCACACATCATTTGAGGGTCAGTATCTCTGGATTTAGAAACATTATTTTGCTTAATTTTGTGTATTTGACCATAACAGAAGAGTTTGTATAATTATACAGTTTCTTCACACACTCAAGTAAGTCATAAGTTGTCAGCGAGGTAAGTCCCTGAGGAGTATGTTACAGGTGTTCCCCATGTTTCATGCATTTATCAAATAATACTTATTCATAATAAGTGGTCATAGACAACACTGGAGGTCATCAATGTTTCCACCTATACCTCAGCCTTTCAACCTTTTCTTGTAATTTGTCTCACTTATCCTAAAGGCTTTCTCATGTCAGCCATGTTTACATCACATAATCCAATACCAACAAACAGAAAACAATGTGACCCAGAGGGTCAGACAACACAGAGATTAGAAGCAAATAAAAAATATACCTCTTAAATTCAAATCAGTTAGAGGAGCTAATGTTCTGAAAAAGAAAAATTATTTGAAAAAATAAGACATCTGTATTTCGTTCCCAACTTTATCACTGAACATACCATTTGTAAGGGATTAAGTTCCCCATTTGCAGGAATGAGAGAGGTAGATGGGATCATCAGTAAGGTTCCCTGTAGGTTCACAAACTATATCACATCACAAACTATACTGTCTCCATTGGTGAAACCATAAATTAGAAGTGTCCATAGGATGCTCTCTAGGATTTTTTAGTTTTGTTAACTTTTAGTTGGTGAAGGACAGGGGAGCCTGGCATGCTGCAGTCCATGGGGTTACAAAGAGTCTGACATGACTGAGTGACTGAACTGAACTGATAAATCATGAGAACTGTAGAATTACTTCTAGCTGTATGGAAAGAAAAAAATTAATACTGAAGATACAATTTCATATCTGTTAAGTTCTTGTGTCCAAAAAAGGATATTACTATGGATAAAAAAATAAGAAATGTATTGCTATTGATCTGTTTCCTATAATTTTTGATATGCTCTAAATATAACGGGGAAGCAATAAATCACATACATTTGAGTTTCATACTAGTATATCACATTTATTGAGAAAACATGATTAGGTCAGGCTACAATCAGAAAAACTGAAAGATTTGACAAAACCTTTATAAATTACAATGCAATCACTTAAGCCCAAACCTTATTACTAGGAGACCAGTAACTTGGCAAATGTGAACACTGCTCTACATTCTGAGAACAAGAGTATGAATGATAAATAAGAAAAAGCATAGGAATCTTGGAAGGCATTTTTATGGGATAAATTAAAATGTCTTTCATAGAACTCACTAGAGAAATGTTAAAGTATAAAATCAACTCTAGACAAGTAATTCTTTAGTAGACCAAGTTGAAAGAAACAAACTTAAGTTCTGCTATGAAATTCAAGATTAGCTCCTTTTTCTACATTTTATGATAGAACCATCTCCTTTGAGAATCAACTGAATTTCTGAAAATATCATTCCTGCCAGCAGGAGGCAAGAGTATTAGCATGCATTAACATGTAGCTGCCTTTCCCCAGATCCTCAACTGTATCAGAACAGATGCTTGCACCCAGGTAAATGGCCATCCATCATCAAGTCAAATATGATTTTACATGTACTTGGATCCTTCTGGCAAGGTCACTGCCCCTATCTCAGGAAAAAAAAAAAAAATCCACATAAAATTGGGAACAGGAGGTCAATTTTCTTTTCCTACTATGACAAGGCAGAGATAGCCTCTGCCATTGGAAGGAAGCAAATGTGTTAACTCCTTTATTGGCAGACACCGTTTAAAATGATAATGCAGTTTTTCAGAATGCTTGTCGCTAGTGACTGCTAGGATTCATCACAATAAAACAGAGCTGTGTGCATGTGTATGAAAGAGAAAGGGGACAATTAAAGGATGTGAATATAGGTGTGGGAAGGTGGCAAGCAGAGGCAAGCAGGAGGCGTAAAAGCTTTCCCGTCAACATTTCCACTCACTTTGCAACAGGAGAAAGAGAACAAGAAAGGAGGTAATTAAAAGTGATGTAAATAACATCAAGAAGTGATCATTTTGGTTACAGTTCATACTGCTAAAAATAACATAAATTAACAGATATGTTAATAAGGTGTTTAAAGCTATTGAGTTCCAGCCTGCTTTTGTAGAACTTATCAATTTCAGCCCTCAAGAGAGCCTCCTCATTTTCCACACAATAAATAAAAACATATACTCTATCTAAATTATTAATGCATTCCAATAGTTAAAATGGTTATTGTGAAACATTAAAGAGCATAAAAATTAAGTGATTAATTGATAACATAATTTTCTTTGGCAAAGACAAGATTCTTAACAGAGGCTATAACTCCCATAATGTCAACTGCAACATTTAAAATTCCTTAATTACCTCATTCTTGTCTTTAATATTCATTGACAAAGCATAGTACATATAAATCTCATAAGGTGTTTTTTGATAATAAATTATCTGGAGTAAATTAAATTTTTGAAGGCAATCAATTATCACACAGAGTTTCAGTGGCAAATTACCTTGAATAAAATAATTAATTTCAATTGATACCCTACTTATATGACCAAGGAGACATCATATTTGGAACCAAAAGGACCAAAAATTGTTTTTTGAATGGGTAATAGTGAGTTCTTTGAACTTACTATGAACAGAAGCTTAATGTTTTCCAGAGGGGCTAATCTAACAAGCAAAGCTGCCTATGTGGTATAATTTGAAAAGGGGTAATGAAGAGGGCCCTTTGAGTCCAATTATTTAATCCTCTCCCAGTTACTACTGTCATTAAAGTTTTACAACTTTGATATTTCCAGCTTTCAGGAGACCTTATTAAAATTGGAGAACCTCTGGGAGGGATTATACCTTAAACCTTTGTCAACTAGTAATTTAGCTTTGTCTGAACACTTGAACTGAGTTGAGCATAAATACACCATTGGATGAACCTAGAGAAGAGGTGTCTTTCATGTGGAAAAAAGGGATAATATAATGTTAGGGTGTGTGGGAGAAGTGGGGGTCTGGAGGTTGACACCGATACAATGTTCCTAGTGTCACACTAGCAGGCCAGGTTTCCAGTCCAGGCACACAGCTTTGCTATGTTGCCAATACATGGAGTGCAGAACTAACTAAATTGCTCACTTTGGCCCTAGCTGTCTGGAGGCAATCAAACACACTCCATGACATGTGAGGGAGTGTCTCGACAGTGCCACAAAAGTCTAAGCAATTTGTTCAAAAATTTATTTTTGGCAACCATCAAGCTGACAGAAAAACACTATTTTTTTTTATGGTAAATTCAGGATTCAGTGGGGGAAGGGGGTTTTTTTCAAGCTGATTTTGATTCTGTTCCTATTTCTTCTAGGACAGTGGTTCTCCACCTTGGTTGCACCCTGAAATCCCCTGGAAGCTCTAAACAATTCTAATGCCTGGGTCCCTCACCAAGAGAGGGGTGTGTATTTGGTCTGGCATTGGTAGTTTTAAAAATCTCCCCAGGTAAAGACTGAGAACCTCTGCTGTAGAATGATTCTTCTGAAGATTAGCCATTAGACAAGATGCGAACAACATCTGCACATAACCACAGGTTTTACAATCTTGGGGGTTAGTTACAAAGAATTGCCAGGATGCCAAATTTGCCAAACTTTTCCAGTCGTTATCCAATTCTAAGTCAACAGTCACTGCTTGATATTATAAACAAGACCAAGAAAGGGTGAGAAAAAAACCTTACTTGAATATCCTGTCACTGTATTAATACACTGATACTGAAGCAAATGTGGCTGCTCTTACGTGTGTCTGGAGAAGGCAATGGCAGCCCACTCCAGTACTCATGCCTGGAAAATCCCATGGATGGAGGAGCCTGGTAGGCTGCAGTCCATGGGGTTGTGAAGAGTCGGACACAACTGAGTGACTTCACTTTCACTTTTCACTTTCATGCATTGGAAAAGGAAATGGCAACCCACTCCAGTGCTCTTGACTGGAGAATTCCAGGGACAGTGGAGCCTGTTGGGCTGCCGTCTATGGGGTTGCACAGAGTCGGATATGACTGAAGCGACTAAGCAGCAGCAGCAGTACATATTTCATGGCACCATTAGCTGACATGCAGCAGTATGCCCTCTATATGCTCCATAAGACATCTCTCAAGTAATGAATCTATTTTGCATAATGTTCAAATAATTATATTTAAGATATTGTGAATTTTGAATAATCTCTATCCCTGAATATTTGAGCTGGAAGAAAGTGTTAAAAGATGGTGCTTCATCACTCAGATTTATCACAAATAAAAGGGGAATAAACACAAAAATAAATTTCTGCACTGAGGTCTACAGGTTTGATCTTGAGCAGTTTTTCAAGTCTCAGAATTCTTAACAAATTCTATGTGTCTCTTGTCATCTGTAAGGTTTGTAAGGCCCTGCGGTAAGAAATTGAACTAGTATAAAAGACTTTAGGTCCTGCCTAGCTCAAGTGCTGCAAAAATGTGGTGGGATATTTTATGAAGTGTTTATCAATATTAGAGGTAAACTCTTTCTTTGGGTTAGGCTTAAATGCATTTGTTTTACCGTGAAAGACAAAGTATGCATTTTAGGACACCAAGATACGGAGACCTGTCAAAGAGTTCTAACGTCATCTTCTCCATGGAAAAGGGTTTGAAACAACACTCACAGTTACTCATGTCTGCAGTTCTCTACTCAGCACATGAGCATTTTTAAAAGGTCTGAGACGATTAAGTCCCTGCCCACCAGCAGATGGATGCTTCTCCGGGTTAAGGATAGAGAATGCATGAGATCTTCATTTATCTATGGAGGTTAGTTAGGGTCAAGGGGAAAGTCCCTCTCTTTTCTAACAGCAACATTAAAACAAGACTATCACATATTCTATTACAGACTATAAGATTGCAGACTATAAGGACGTGTGCTCATCTTCTCCTGTGAGAACTCCAAAATTATAACTCACTCCTGAACAACCATCAACAGGAGAATGTCAGATCCCACCAAAAAAAGGATACCCCATAATCAAGGGCAAAGGAGAATCCCCAGCAAGACAGTGGAAGAGAGGAAATTGCATTTAGAATCAAACCCCTTACCCACCAGACACGCTCAGAGGAGTCAAACAAAACCTTGTGCGCACCAGAAGACCCCACAGAGACTGGGCTAGACGTGCCTTTCAGTGTTTGAGTGTATCCTGCGGAGGTATGGGTCAGCAGTGGCCTGCCACAGGGGCAGGGGCTCTGGGTGCAGCAGTCCTGGGCACAATTGCATTCATCTCACATGAGAGCAAAGTAATGCTCAAAATTCTCCAAGCCAGGCTTCAACAGTATGTGAACTGTGAACTTCCAGATGTTCAAGCTGGATTTAGAAAAGGCAGAGGAACCAGATATCATATTGCCAACATCCACTTGATCATCAAAAACACAAGAGAATTCCAGAGAAACATCTATTTCTGCTTTATTGACTATGCCGAAGCCTTTGACTGTGTGGATCACAACAAACTGTTGAAAAATTCTTCAAGAGATGGGAATACCAGACCACCTTACCTGGCTCCTGAGAAATCTGTATGCAGGTCAAGAAGCAACAGAATTGGACATGGAACAACAGACTGGTTCCAAATCAGGAAAGGGTTACATCAAGGCTGCATATTGTCACCCTGCTTATTAAACTTATATGCAGAGTACATCATGTGAAATGCCGGGCTGAATGAAGCACAAGCTGGAATCATGATTGCTGGGAGAAATATCAATAATCTCAGATACACAGATGATACCACACTTATTGCAGAAAGCAAAGAACTAAAGCGCCTCTTGATGAATGTGAAAGAGGAGAATTAAGAAGTTGGCTTAAAACTCAATACTCAGAAAATAAGATCATGGCACCCTGTCCCATCATTTCATGGCAAATAAATGGGGAAACAATGGAAACAGTGAAAGACTTTATTTTGGGGGGCTCCAAAATCACTGCAAGATGGTGACTGCAGCCATGAAGAAAAAGACGCCTGCTCCTTGGAATAAAAGCTATGAACAACCTAGACAGCAGAGAGACATTACTTTGCCAACAAAGGTCCATCTAGCTAAAGCTATGGTTTTTCCAGTAGTCATGTATGGATGTGAGAGCTGGACTTTAAAGAAAGCTGAGCACAGAAGAATTGATGCTTTTGAACTGTGGTGTTAGAGAAGACTCTTGAAAGTCCCTTGGACTACAAGGAGATCCAACCAGTCCATCCTAAAGGCGATCAGTCCTGGGTGTTCATTGGAAGGACTGATGTTAAAGCTGAAACTCCAATACTTTGGCCACCTGATGCTAAGAGCTGACTCATTTGAAGAGACCCTGATGCTGGAAAAGATTGAGGGCAGGAGGAGAAGGGGACGACAGAGGATGAGGTGGTTGGATGGCATAACTGACTCGATGGTCATGTTTGAGCAAGCTTTGGGACTTGGTGATGGACAAGGAAGCCTGGCGTGCTGCAGTTCATGGGATTGCAAAGAGTTGGACATGACTGAGCAACTGAACTGAACTGATCACACGTTCTAGTTGTTACAATACATGAATGATATTTTCTGAGGAAGAAACATACTATGTCAGTATTATCTCAGTATAGGAGATAAAGGTCCTGATTTCATTTGTTTACCTGANTTGCAAAGAGTTGGACATGACTGAGCAACTGAACTGAACTGATCACACGTTCTAGTTGTTACAATACATGAATGATATTTTCTGAGGAAGAAACATACTATGTCAGTATTATCTCAGTATAGGAGATAAAGGTCCTGATTTCATTTGTTTACCTGACAAAAATGAATATATTCATATATATATATATATATATATATATATATAAACTTATGTATATATCATGTATATGAAATGGTAAAGTGTATGGTAGAAACTATTTGAGCCCATAACAGTAAATCTGTCCAGAAATTTCCTAGGACTAATATTTTCACTCACTTGATTCCCACAGATAATTTAACTGAAGTGATCATCCAAGACACTGATTTCTTTAGCCCTCCCAAATCCTTACTTCTGCTGCTCCCTCAAAATTTTGTGCTTGGAGGAAGTAAATACACTTTCTGAACCAAAAAAAGGAAGAGTCTTGGGACAGGGATGTACATTTAGCATATTTCTCAGGCTGGCAACCCTGAAGAAGCCATGNTTAGCCCTCCCAAATCCTTACTTCTGCTGCTCCCTCAAAATTTTGTGCTTGGAGGAAGTAAATACACTTTCTGGACCAAAAGAAGGAAGAGTCTTGGGACAGGGATGTACATTTAGCTTATTTCTCAGGCTGGCAACCCTGAAGAAGCCATGTGAACACTGTTAAATTACTTATGCTGAAGCTTTTGATCTGAGTCTCCATTTGTAAGGACTCAGAGACTAGAGAAGTCTTGAAATACAGGCTATGGATTAGTTGCATTCATTTTACTGTTTTCCTAAACACTGGATAAGATGAGGCAAAGGGAGAAGCCTTACATGCAAAAAGGCATTACATTTTGTTCTTATACTCTGTAAGTTCTCAAGAAAGGAAGCGGAAAAAAAAATCAGATAATTATTTTTAGAGATATTTGTATTTAATATTAATTTAAGCTTAACAAGAATGAATAAAATCTTTGTCAAATTTCTTTATAACTGTAAGATATTTGCTATTATAAAACAGCCTTATTAAATAGTGCTTGAAATTAGCAATTCATTCTGAATATGCACAGCAATGTGCTGAAAAGGAATTAGAGCCATACAAAGGCAATTGTACTAAATTGGGTAAATAAGGTATTTTAAATATCCTAGCACAAGCTATTTCTGTACTTTAAACATGACCATGTGATGTAAATTATATCTGCTTTTTAATTTTGGTGTAATACAGGAACACACATAATATGATGCATTAATACTATCAGTATCTTTTTTTAACTTCATTTAATACATAAAAACAAAAGTGATGTGAACTCAAAGCTTCACAACTAACAAAGCATTTCACTCAGTTTCTTACATAAAGATTAAAGCTAGAATAGATGTCAAACTATTTGTATGCTTTGAAATACAGTTAGTGAAGAATTTATATTTTTTAAATAGCAAAGAGAGGGTACACATCAATTATAATATGAAAGTCTCTATTTATCAGAGTATTTGTTGTAATGAACGGCCATTCATATTTGATTGTTCTGGTTCTTTGTTTTTGGAGTTAAGCCCCATGCTCACTCATTTCCAATTAGTTAGCTGTGTCCTCCCTGGTAATAGGTGGCTACCACATCACAGCTTTCTAGTTTTCAGACTCAATTAAAAAAGTGATAGTGAGTTTTGGCTCAAAATCAAGGCTGTGACCCCTGCAACCATCACATCTCCTTTAATCTCCCGCAGCTCTGTTCCCTGACAAATTCCCTGGACAGCATAATTACCCCTTCCCACAAGGCTTCCAAACACTCTGCACAGGGTTCCCAGGAGAATCAGCACAGAGATGCCATAAATGTTTTAAGATAGAAGGAAAAAAATGTACATTTTTTTCTCAAATTAGTTCATACAATGATTGTTCAAAGCTGAATGCACAAACACATTTTAAAATTGTATAAATTTAATTACATCATTTATAGTGAATTACAAGCCTATGAGACTACATTCAGGTTATCTTTTCCTGCTAATGGCAAAGCTATCACAGGATCTTCTTTAAAAAACACATATACATACTTTCTATTACAAGAGAAATGATTTAATAGGGTGACTTTGGTATACACTTTTAGGAAACCAATACACATTGTGTTTTTAGAACTTACAAAATTAGGTTTTCAAATATTAACCAACTATATATGTTTCAAATTAATGCCATACTATTTTGATTGGGTTGTCAAAATCTTTAGAAAATTTCTGGTATAAATATACCAAACGTTCAAATTCAGGATTTAAAGCTTCTATAATAAAGGCCTGCCACCCTAACTTTTCTCTTGAAGATTGTGCTGTCTTGAAAATGAAGAAAAATAACAAAAACTTCATTGTAAAAGGTAACTGCAGACCAAAGGTTACTTTAAATATAAAATATATTGTATTGGTGGATCTGATATCATGATTAGTACACAACCTAGGTTCTGTTTCTGTCTTTATTTGGAAACCACCTAGCTGTAACAGGAGAAATACATTCTTATTCTTATTCTAAGGAGGAAAAAAGATTAATAAAGTAAAGTTAGGTTTACACAGTCATCAGTAACCAGACATTCTGTAACAAACTGAACAATTACATGGAAATATGCTGCTTTCGCCTGCATTATTCAAGATTTTTTTTTAAGGCATCAGGAAAGTCAGGAAGAGGAATGGGAAAAAAAAAATCAATCTTATTTTGCATAATGACTTAATATTATATTTACTCAGAGGCTTCTCCTGCCTACAGGCATGCACTTTTCTCCCACAGATGCTATACACGGTAAATAAAAACTGAAAAAATATTCTTTTTGCCATCTAACATTTTCTCTTTCCCCTTGAAACAATGCCCACTGTTGCTAGCAAAAGCCTGACTAATTGAAATGCGCTTTGTCCTTGCCAGGACAAGTAAGAGATTAAACTAAACTCAGCAACAGCCTTGGTCAGATGGGAGGGGGAAACAACGAGTTTGTACCAGCCCCCCATCCAAGCCCTCCTCCCCTCTTCTGCCTCATCTTCTTATCCTTCTCAGTACTCCAGGCAGGGGGTAGGGGCCTCTCCGGCAGCCTTCTGCCCTGCAGGTGTTCTACTTTGTGTGGTACTTTTTAAACCCAATAAAGGGCTTTGCTTATGAAAAGAAGAACTGTCCTGAATTCCAAGCAAACCTCCTTACAAAGTATTTGGAGCATTAAGCATGAACTGTTCTTCTATACTAAAGATGATCTGAAATATTAGTATAAACTATTAAGAAAACTAGCAGAAAATTATATTGATTTCTATAACCTACTGCCTCTTCTGCCATCCTTCCTCTACTGCTTGGAAGAGGGCAGAGTTTGAGATATTTCTGTTGTACATGATCCTCCCATCATAAAGTACTTCTAGAAGCTCAAGCTTTGCCTCTGCCATGATTGCTAATCCATCTGCTTCCTCCTTAGAGTTTACTACAGAAATACTTATTACCAGAAATAGTTATTATCGCTAGGAAAGTCAGGTCACCTCAGCAATGAATGGCAAGGCCCTTAGACTATTTAAGAAATTGGTTTTGATATATTATTTTTCTCTTTAATACTGAGCTTTTATATATATAGTCGTCAGTGATTTTCTCTGATCATTAAATTGGTACTTTACAATAACATATTACAATCAACCATATATTAATTTTTCCCATGTCAATGCAATTATTCATTAAGTTTT
Organism: Neotragus pygmaeus; assembly: GCA_006410875.1. Lineage (NCBI taxonomy): Eukaryota > Metazoa > Chordata > Mammalia > Artiodactyla > Bovidae > Neotragus > Neotragus pygmaeus. The sequence goes on from SJYV01011762.1 coordinate 335,476, forward strand.
TTATGCATAGCACTAATTTCTGGGTATACAGATGTATGAAACTATCATAAGCCCAGGCTTCACAGAGTTTCCCTCCTAATAAATCACATTTTTTCCTTTAAAGAAAAAATAATTTCTTTCTAAACAGGCATTTAGACAATTATAGTAACTATTAAGCACTGTCTGGCCGAGGTATAAAAATATAAATATAGTTTGTTCTACTTTTTCAACACTGATTATACTCAGGAAAAATTCATAGTAAGGTTAAATTACTTAGGGAAAAATACATTTATATTATAAAGATAATACAAATTTGAAATCTTTCAGATTATAAGAAAAATTGTAAATCTTAACACGAAGAGGATTTTCTTGCTTCTGGCATTGCTGAGACATAAATTCACAGAACAGAGAGAATACATTATAGCCATTAAATCCAATGTATCCACATATCATCACCTAATCTGAATATTCAACTTCAGCGAACACAAAATGGTGTCTAAGCAATAGTTGAAGTTTGATAGTTTCTTAACCTGCCACATTGTTTTTAACTATCACACAAGCCCAGACATGCTTGAGAGAGTTTAATTCTTAATAGTACTTTTCAGTTAAACTACAACAATAAATTTATCAATAAAAGTAAGGATGTAGAATCACAGGCATCCTGAGTGCGTGTCTTGAATGTATATAGCATATAGCACATAATATATATAAAGGAAAATTGTGACTGTCAGAATACTGCATCCATTAGATACAAAGTGTTACTTCAGGAAATACAACTTTAAGCTCAATATACTTTTGTCAGTATCAGAATGAAAGACACATCTTTGGTGTTCTGAAAGCAGGGCAACCCTATTCCTTTCAGGGTCTACAAGCACATACATTTAAACTGAACATCTGCATTGACAAGGAAAGACTGCAGCCATGGCCTTGATGCTCCAAATCATGTGTTTTTGCAGCTGCCTTATGCTAGACAGAGCATGAAAGACTCTGCTCCGTGGCCTTTATGCATTCTGTTCTCTAAATACAAGTTGGCTTTGTAAAGGCGGAGGAAGAGCGGGAAATGAAGCACTGTCGCTTCCAGGGCTTGTTCTAAATACATCAACTTTAGTTACCCAAAAGTTTACAAGAAAAAAACTATTCATATTTTGTGACTTAACTATAATTATACTCTAGGAAATGCTGCTTTTGCTAGCCTCCCTCAACCGGGAATAAATAAAATTACTAATTCAGCATTATCTGTGAAAAATATTAACTTCACCATCCATTGTCACTCCACTCACTTCTAAGGCAACAGAATATTTTTGTTGATTAGCTATTACCTTACCTTACTTACCATGAATAATGGAGTGAAGGTTAGGGAGCAGGAGAGTTAAAGCTTAGCATAACAAAATGATATAAACAGAGGATAGAAAAAGGAAAGTAGGGGAGGAAAAAAGAGATCAACATATAAACAAAAATACCTTTAGAGAGCCAACTTCAGGTGTTGGCCATTCACCCCATATACCTGTCATGCAAAGGAAAGTGAGATTTTTCCAGTTCTTAACCACTACTGAAGGCTGAGGCAAAAGCGATTTGAAAGAGAGCAGGCACGGGTACATTTTTAGGGTAAATGAGAATGCATTCATATAGAAGTCATAAACGAGGACCACGGTGGTAGGAAATGATGTGGGGATTCTGGGCGAGAAAGGGAATTACTAGAGCTAATGTCATTAGAAGATTTGAAACTCTAAAGCTCTTGTTTCCATTAGAGGCACATAAAAGTATGGGGGCTTGTAAGGAGGAGACAATCTACAGAAAAGATAAAAATTTGAACATGTACACATGATGATCTTGGTTTTCTTCATGAAAGGAAAGAAGTATAACATCTATGAATTGGCGATGGACTTGTAGTTAGTACATCAGGACCATAGCTTCCATTTGAGAGGTATTTTATGGGGAATGGGTCACAGAATGGACAAGATGAATATAGAAAATGGTCTGAAAGGATACAGCTGAAATTGGAGGACACAAATAAGCAAACGTAAGTTTTGCCAAATATGTTCATTAGTCCAAAACTAAGAGACAACAGGTGGGTGAGCACTTATAACTCATAGGTAAGGAAAGGAAAAGGTACAAGGAAATCCACAGTGACAGTAGTACCTGTGGTTGAAACTCGGGACTAGAAAGAGGTAAGAGAACATATAATCAAAAAAGAAGTTTACAGTTCGGAAAAATTCTATAGAAATCGCTTTTGATATCAGTCGGACCTGAAATCATATCTAAGCTCACCCTCTTACTAGGTATTTGATCTTAACCAAATCATTTATTATCATTTTGTGTCAATTTCCTTATCTAGATAATAAAGATATAGCACTTACCTGATAGAATTATCATAGCTAAATAATTTATATAAAACAACAAAATATTAGAAATCTATGATAATTCATAAAAAAGAAGGATAATGGTGTAACAGGAAATCTCGGTGAACCCCAATGCTCATGGTTCCCTGTCCTTCTGCATTTCTTCCTTTCCTTGGTGATGCCCAGAGATCTTAGCGCAGCCCTCCCTCTCAGACAAGCTCCCCACTTCTTTCTATTACATCACAAGCCTTGAATTTACCTTTTGTCCACCAGGGCCTATTTCTTTGCTTTACAGCATAGTGAAACCCTCCACTCCATTTTTCTTTCTCATAAATTTCTAGCTTGCCTTGGCTTTAGGAATTATCAGCTCAATTACATCTTTCTCACTAGACCTAAATCGAGCAAACTTTCTAGAATCTGACTTGACTAATGTCCTGCAACAAAAAGTGACATTTTAAAGCATGGCCTGGCCCTTTCTCTAACCCCAACTTCATTCTCTAATATGATCCCAGTGACTCCTCTAGGAGCAGATGTGCTAAATCATGTAAGATTCCTAGGAGATACTGCATTTTCTCATGGCTCTGTATCTTTTCTGTAGACCTCCTCCTCTTGTCTCCTTGGTAAAGTCCTTAAAATCATCTCCCTCTCCTCAGAAGAGGGGAACCCCCACTGTGAGTGCCACAGATCCAACACGTATCTTCTATTACAGCACTTCGTACACTGAGTTTTCATCATCAATTTCCTTTAGATCCCACCAAACTATGAGAATCTTGGAAGCTTTATCTTTTTGATTTCTGCATGGATAGAATCTGCATAAACGTGGCAACAGCTATTCCATCAAAGGCTACCATCATGTATTAAGACATAATCAAGCTACACAACTTGCCTATGGGATGTGTATCTTTTTTATCATTGCCATTTCATAGAAGAGGAAACCAAGGCATAGTGCGGTGAACTAATTTGCCCAAAGTCACAAAATTTTAAGGGTTAGAACTGGGCCATGAACCAGGCTGTCTGAGCTGCTAAGCACTACACTAGCCATTAAACCCCAAATCTTTTTGAATAGTTGGTGCTCAATAAACGTGCAAAAGATGAATAAACATGAAAGCCACAGTTGAAGAAAACTTACAATAAAATCAGCCCTGATATTTTTCTAGCATTGGCACTGCTAGGCTTGTTACCTTCTTTCAGGCCATCTCCTGATCTCTTTATGTAGAAAAAGCTTCTCAGGCTGCACCAGAAAGCTTGCATGCATTTGAATATTTATTAAGTACCACTTACAACTCTTCTCTTAAGTTATGCCTGAGAGAGTACAGTTAGAAAATTAGATTCATTAGGAGATAGGAGAATTGCAAGAAGGGGCCTGGCCAGACAGCTGCTCCCAGCTCGCTTACCAAGTTCCTTCACCAATGAGAGGACCTTGGAGAGAATGTTTGGCAACAGAATCAATGATAGATTTTTGTGATTTGTTTTTTTCCTTTCCCATTTATGCTTTCTTCTCTCTTTATCAGCCAGCACAAAAGTTCATCTGATTTCTCTGACACCTCCCATCACTGTCACTCTACTAGTCGTAAATGAGATGAATTGAAAAGTGTGGGTTCATAGGGAGGCTGAGCAAAGTGTAAGGAACATGAAAACAAGTTCCAAGCTGGCTCTGCAAACTCCATGGTGAACAAAACCTACCTCTGTACTGGATTGCTAACCTCTATTTCATTTAAGAAAAAAGATGCAAATTTAGCATCCAATCCAAATACTGTTTAGGGGACAGATAGGATAGTACTTACTGATGAGTACATGTAAACACACAGCCACTCAAAGATAATTCAAAGCCAAACTTAGCCTTGTCAATCACGGCAGATTGGCAAATTTAAATTCTTTGTGCCTGGCGAGTTATAGACACCCTCCCTGGAAAAGAAGCTGGAGTGCTGCCAGGTCTTGCTGGCCAGCTTCCAACAGCATGCTCTCTTGCTCTGCTGTGTGGGGCTCTGGGAGGATGGGGCCTTACGTTGTGGAATGAATGTGACATCCGCGACAGGGTTCCCCACTTCTTCTGCAGCAGGCATGTAAACAGAAGGTTTTCACAGGAGTTAATAGATACTTTGGTCCTGTTCTGGAAGCACCCGTGCAGAGATGCACAAAAAGGGCAGAGGAAGTTTCTAGAGACTATGTAGCCGTTCTTGCCAAGGAACATTTTCATTTCAAATCACAGTCCTTCCTGTGGGTCTTGGAAACTCATCTCTGCCAGGTGTAGGTTCTGACTCTCTAAGCATGCACAGAACACTTTTACCAAGACAAGCAGCCAACAGGTAGGTTCAGCCTGGAAAGATCCAAGAGCAAATTTAGGCATAATTCTATCCTAAAGATGCATGATTTTTAACAATGAATGTATGAAAATTACCTATACACAACTAAGAAATTTCACTATTGGTCATTAGTTAGGGAGAAGATGGTGTTAAAAGGGGAAACATTCTCTCTGGAATTCTGTTTTTAATTTTATTTTTTCCTAAAGGAAATAAAAAGTATTTAAAGATGAGTACAGGCATGGGGTAATGTATTAGTCTGCTCTGGCTACTATAACAAAACACCAAAGTCTTGGTGGCTTAAACAGAGACATTTCTTTCTCACAGTTCTAGAGGCTGGGATGTACAAGATCAAGATGCTGATTGATTTGTGTCCTGGTGAAAGCCTTCTTTTAGCTTTAAGACAGCCACCTTCTTGATGTCTGTGTCCTCACACAGCAGAGGGCAAGTGAGCTGTCTGCTGTCTCTTCTTTTAAGGGTGCTAATCCTACCAAAGCCCCAACCTATGACTTCAGTTAATGTTAATGGCTTCCTTACTCCAANACCTGTGGTGGATTCATGTCGATGTATGGCAAACCCAATAGAGTATTGTAAAGTTAAATTTTAAAAAAATAATAAATAAATAAATAAATTAAAAAAAAAAAAAGAGTCTTCAACACTAGTAGAAATGTTGGGTCATATGGTAACTCTCTGTTGAATCATTTGTGGTATTGGCAGCTGTTTTCAAAAGCAGCTGTACTATTTTGTATTCCCACTAGTGCTGCATGAGAGTTCTGATTTCTCCACATCCTTGCCAGCACTTGTTTTCTGACTTTTTGAGTCTTGCCATCCTAGTGAGTATGAAGTATTATCTCATTGTGGTTTTAATTTGCATTTCCCTGATGACTAATGGTGTCAAATCAAGCATCTTTTCATGTGTTTAATGGACACCTGTGTATCTTCTAGGAGAAATGTCTATTATCATCTGTCTCTCATCCTGCTTTAGCAACCCTACATCATGGACAGGCATACCTCATGTTCTCTCTCTTACAGTATATTGGATTTTACTCTTGTTAAATAGCATTTGGTTATTACATCATTATATTATTATAACTATATATTTTTGACAGCTGAACCATATAGTATATTATGATTTCATAATTTCCCACCTCTGGAATAGTTCTCTTCCTGTTGTTTCTTCTACGAATTTCTCACTGCTGTATCTCAGAAATTTTTGCAGTTGTTATCACTCTCTCAATACATTAAAATTAACTCTACTTTCCTGAATAAAACTCACTGTCTGACCTGGTCTAAATAAGCTACACAAATATTATCTGGGGAGTCTCTGTTCATAATAACCTAGTAATTCCATGCCATCTTTCTTTTATTGAAGATTAATACCTTCTCTTTCATACTGAAGATTGGTTTCCTGGATCCCAAGACTTTTACTTTCTTGGTTTACATCTTTGTTTGGGTGGTAGAACATATCTGTAGTATCTTCCTGAGAAAGTATCTCCATTTATCTGTTTTCCTTTCACCAAGATTACCTTAGTCATATGCCCAACTCATCAACTGATGCAACTGTCACTTGTTCAACATAAAAGTGCTTTTTTTCTCTAAGTTTAAAAAACAGTATTCCTTTATTGCCTCATGACTGCCACAAGTCCTCTTATCTCTGAGGATATCAATGGATTTCTTTTTTGTCTGCCTAGTTGTATTGCTTCTGCATAATCTCTGTTTTCCTTGCATAACCTCTTTTTTTTTTTTTTTTTGTAACAATTTGGCTTCTTTATCAAAGTCTTTCCTCAACTACCTGCTGAGACTCAAGGCTGTCTGCTCATGTATAAGACTGGGACATTAAAAAGTTGATTAGAAGTTCTCATTTGGTAGGTGATATTTTTTTCATCTATAGGCCCACAGGGTGGTTTTGTTTGGCAACTTTCTAAGGAAGTATAGGATCATCACAAAAGATTCTTTAAATCTTTTTATGTTAGGTATAGCTTAGTGCCAGGCTCCGAGAGCCCAGGGAGAAAGACTAGAATTTTAACATGCTCTAGTAAAATTTCTCTTTATCACTAGATTTTTTAGAAGATTTATTCTCCCTCTCAACTGTGCCTGGTATCCCCCAGTCAGAAAGTCTCTGCTTTATCCTTTACAGGTAATAAACCTTAACTCTTCTGATGATATACAAAGTGGTAGACATCTGGTTGTAGAGAAGGGAGGAGAGTCTGATGTTCCAATTACTTTTTTTGTTTTATTGAAGCAGAGTTGATTTACAATGTTATGTTAGTTTCTGGTGTGCAGCAAAGTGACTCGGTTATACATACATTTTCAGATTCTTTTTCATTATAGGTATTACAATGTATACAATACATTTTCCTGTACTATAAGCAGGACCTTGCTATTTATCTATTTAATTATTTCTTAAACAGAATTCCAAGCGATCTACCTACATTACCCCCCGACCCCACACTTAGCTCAATTTCAGAGAATCTTTTGCTGCCAGTTCCCAAACCTTTGGGGTCTTCCCTGTAGATTAAATTTACCCTCAATCTTCTTAATTTCTAATAGGATCCAATTTTCTTGCTTTGCTAAATTAAGAATTACCTCTGTGGTTTTCAGCCTCCCAAATGTTACTGTAGCTAGGCCTGCTTTCATTCTCTTAAAATCATTGCTCACATGTTCCCCACCCCATTCTCTTTTTCTATTGCCATGGCTACCAAATTTTCCATTGGTTTTATCCACATTTAATGAGTTGTTGGAGAGAAGTTGAAAGCAAATGTACATATTTAATCTATCATTTAACAACAACAACAAAAACTCTTTCCATATTTAAAGTTAATTTTAGTCTTGAAAGTGGTTGGAGAACAAATTAAATTATTCTATTGACACCTTTTGGCATAAAGGGATGCATAAAGGGACATGAAAATCATTTTAGATACGAAATTATCCACTTAGTATAATTTGTATCTAAACATGAATCTAGTAGATTATATTAATGTTCAATACTATATAGTGGGGGTGTCAACTACTACTGCTGGTCTTGGAATTGGAAATAACCAAATACAGATTATAAAGACATATTTCTAAGAACATATATTGCCATAATATATTTAATAATAGTTCTGCCTTAGACTCTGCCTTACTTTATGTCCCTAGAATGCATATATCCATTCTAAATATATCATCCTAAAGTATGTAATATTTTAATACATAGATGTCAACATTAAAATCCTACCAGATATTCTATCTCCACTATTATAGGATGTATGACATAAAGCAATATTTCTCAAGGGTTGATCCGTAGACTATTTACTGTAAAAATGCAAAAATTTTAAATAAAGACATCAATTCCTTAACCTCAGCCAAGGACTATTGTGTATGAGTTTTTAATGTATGCTCCTAGATAAATGTGAAGCACAATAAACTTAGAATCACACTGAAATGAAAAGAATGTGTTTCATGTGGTTATGGAATTTATTTTATATCTAGATTTTAATGAATTTTTACATACCACAAATGACATAAAACAGGGGGTTTAAACTGTTTTCTATAGGAAAAGATTTGGCAAATGTGTATGCAAATGATTCAGAGGTCATGCTCATGTTATGTCTAGAGAAGACAGCTCAAGGAAGGAAATGAGATGTGTAGACCCTTAATGAAGGGATGACTTAGTATTTTCAGATGCTCAGATCATTAGGAAAGGGTTCTAACAATGACTCCAAACAATTTATTTGGAGGTTGCTGGCATTTTCTGCACTTCATTAGTTTAGTGAGAAAGAACACTAGAGTCGAAAACCATGGATTTATATATGTCACACTGACTTTCTTGAGAGGAGGACTTGGCAGGACTCTTCAAAAAAAAATCTTTAAAATTATATGAAGGTTGTAATGAAAGTTTCTATACACCATGAAGGTGGGAACCATTTCTATCAAATTCCTTATTTTACCTTCTGTATCCAGCAAAGTGCCCATCACACACAGTAGGGGTCAGTAAACATTGGTTGAATTTATAAACAGATACTGGAGAAGGAAATGGCGACCCACTCCAGTGTTCTTGCCTGGAGAATCCCAGGGACGGGGGAGCCCAGTGGGCTGCCGTCTATGGGGTCGCACAGAGTTGGACACGACTGAAGCAACTTAGCAGTAGCAGCAGCATGAACAGATACTGACACTTGGCCATGAGAGTCTATTATGCTAAGAAAAATGTAAATGCTGCAAAGGGTAAATGCTACTAGATTCAACCAGAGTCAGCACTGAGTCTGATTCTTTTCATCAGTTCCTCTCCTCTGCTCAAGAAAGGCAAAAGCAGAGGTTAGTGTTAGCTTATCTAAAAGGCCACTCTCAGAGACCAGAGAAACAACATGGTAGTGGGAGACTACTGAAAGAAATGATTTTGGCTTAACTTTGATCTCTTCTAAGCAGATAGGGGAGCTTTGGACAACTAATGCAGTACTGCCAGCAAATTCAGGATAATTCAGAGTAGCCATGAAGCCTACCCTTCAGAGAAATTGAAAGACTGACTCTGGTGTAAGCTCACACAAACAACTAATGCAGTACTGCCAGCAAATTCAGGATAATTCAGAGTAGCCATGAAGCCTACCCTTCAGAGAAATTGAAAGACTGACTCTGGTGTAAGCTCACACAATGAGATCTCTAGTGATGGTGGCAAAAATACATACAATGATAGGTGGCTTTCTGTAAGTCAGAAGGAATCTCCCATGTTGTCAAGGAGTATTCGTAGAAGGATAATGCATGGGAAAATATCCTCTAAAAGAGGTCCCAGAAGGACAAGGTTAAAAAAATAGAGTCTGTGGAGAGGAGGATGGAAGAGCCTGGCATAATCTCACTGCTATAGTCAGTGGTATCCTGCAGGACTTAGCTTTTGACAAGGACTGCCGTCCATAGGGTCGCACAGAGTCGGACACGACTGAAGTGACTTAGTTAGCATCAGCAGCAGCTGTGCAGTCAATCAGTGACAGCCAAGAGTAGAGTCTAACTCTTAATGACTAGAATTAAAATCAAAAGAGAATGCTGAAGATTAAGTCTGAAAGCTTATATGTAAAATATTTTAACACAGAAAACAATTTCCTTTTGCTTATATGTATGTTTATAAATTAGTTATATGGTTTCATTATGCATATAAGACCTTATAATACATTCAAACACATGTGTATTTGATAGAATATGTGTATATATATATATGTATACATATGTATATATATTAAATGCCTATGTTCTGTTTTGTATATCATAAGACTAGTCATGTGCATTATATATGTAATAGAATAGTTGATAGAACTGGTACTGTTTGAATAGTTGGATGAGCAAAATAAAATCGAAGGGGGAAAATATGACATTTTTGAAAGCCTAACTTGAAATATTACATAATAATTCACCCTAGAAGACAGACATGGCATCACCAAGGCAATGAACATGAACTTGGACAAACTTGGGAGCTGGTGAGGGAGAGAGGCCTGGCGTGCTGCAGTCCACGGGGTCGCAAAAAGGAGGACACAAATGGGCGACGGAACAACAGCAACAGCAGACAGACAGAAATACAGACCTTTAGTCCCTGACTCAAATTTTATCCTTATCATTATAATTGCTTGATCTCATAATCATCTGAAATATCTGGCCCTCTCACTAGACTGTCAATTCTAGAAGGGCAGAGTTTAGGTGGAAATTTATCTAAGCCACTATAACTGGTATAGAGTAGATGCTCAAAAACTATTTACCAAGTTTTTAAATTATAAATTCATATTAATAATAGGATACATATTAGAGAATATTAAATAACAATCTTTTGTGGCTTAAAAGTCCACAAAAGAGAGAGATATATACAGATAATATAAAAATTTAACTAGTCCTGAGACTTTCAGAAGATTATGTTAATATAGGCCTCAGTTTTTCCCAACTATACTACTTGCAGGATTGATATGAGACAATGTGCAAGTTCATTGTAAATAGTCTATGATCAGTAAATGATAGTTGTTATTATTGATAGTTTTGCACTGACAAAATACATAGGTGGACTAATTTTGGAGATAATGAAAGAAATAGGTTTAAAGTGATGTAGACAAGTCAGACAAAAACAAACACAAAGCTCCTCACAAACCTCAATCTTAAATATGCCTATTAATTTACATGGATCCTCTGAAACACTAAGTGTGTTATTCCAAAAGCAGTGATAACATAAAACTAAATAGGTTTCTCTTCATTTGTTAGGCAAAATAAAAAGCCAAATCTGTCAGGGGTTACAAGCGCTAAAATACCTCCCTGTGATTCCAGGGAGCCTGCATATGTGTCTAGACTCATACAAACTCAAGTTTGTGCTTTTGGTTACTCAATATGGTAATGTTCCCACTCATATCCTCCTCTTAACAAGCTCCTTTGTAATGGGAAGTCTGTGATTTAATGGCTCTAGAAATTTTAGGTGATATGTGTGTGTAAAAATGCTTGTGGGGAATCAACAAGCTAAGACAGTTCCAGTGTAACGAAAACAGTAAAATGAATCCCTTCTGGCACAAGAAAATGATAGAGGTGGGGGAAAAATGGATAGAGGTGGGGAAATTGGTTAAATATGGATCTTTTTCTAAGCAGATGAATCACGTATTTCCCTGGACTTGTCCTGCATGCCTGTAAAATGATGCATTAACCAGTCTTGACTTCAGAATTACAAATATGCTGCCCTTTTCCTAAGCTAGAGGCAAAATAGGAAACACAAGCTACATCCTCAGTCAGGGTGATGTTTACTACTCTAGTTTCAAACTTCTTGATCTGTTTACTTTCACCTCTATATTTTCATTAGGTCAAAATTCTTTAATCATTATACTTTTCTGTTTAATCTTTCCTCCTAAAAAAATCATCTTTAAATTGTGGTATTCTCTTTCCTCTTTCAGAGGGAAGGTTCCTTTTAAAATAAAGACTTTACTAAAAACAATTCTATAAAGTACTGATAAAATACTTCTAAGACTTCATAAGATATCTTGCAAATAGGCACTTGCATAACTGCCTAGTAGAAGATATCAACACACTATGGGCTTTTAATGGCAGGCTGGTTAAAACATGTACGTGGACTCTGTCAATTCTTTATATCGTTTCTTTCCTTATTCAATTTTTATCTAAAACTCTAATTACAGATAATTGAGAACTATAGTGCTTGAACAAATCCAGTGGATAGCATGCCAATAATAAAATTGTTTAGAAAGCAGTGTTTGTTTTTCATTTGAGCAACTACACATGTAGATAGTCATTTCTAAACCCCAGGTTGATGAATATTTACTGGTATGATTTGAAGGAGACCACAGCTCCAGTTGGGGAGACATGAAAGCAACACTGATGAGAGAGAAAGCTGTCTGCTATACTATATTCAGAAGTTCCGGTTAACGTAAGAGACAGATACTAAGAGCCTACGTGTATACTTTGTCCTAAGTACTTCACATGTGTTGGTTTCTTTAACTATCACAAGAACTCAGTATGGTAGGTACTTTATTTCCATTGTATTCATGGGAAAACTGAGACTTAGATTTAACTAGTTTCAGAAAGGACATACTGCCTCTCCGCAGGTGGAGCTGGTACTCTAAGAGAAGTATCTCTGAACCTCAGCTGTGAAGGTGGCCTTCTCAAACCTTAAGCCAGTAGGGGTCTCATGATGTAGTTTCATAACATTTATATCTCATCTACAGGAGACCATTCATCTTACTCCTTTATAGTTAAATTAGCTATGTGGTTTCAAAGCCATGATTTAGTGGTTTCCTTGAACAATAGATGTTTATTAATAAAATCAGAAGTTTCATTTCTTTTTATTATTCACAGGAAAAATTAGGCTACTGGATAAAAATAGTTCACACTTAATTATTTGGTGCCAGCTAATATAGGCTACCAGTTGAAAAAAATTAATGAACTAGCATCATAAATACAGTAAGAGCAAACTTAGCTGACCTTGCTAAATCCAACAACCTAGTTATTATGTGTTGCTCCTGAAATTAATGTTTGGAGACGTGATTTATTGTACATTGCATACCCCATTTGGCATTAGGAATCTTCAGAAATGGGAACCATAATAGAATAAGCTCTATAAGAAGCATATCCATTTGGAACTATATCTGTTTGCTTAGATGGCAAATGCTCTTCCTTTTTCTTCCAAACCTCTGAATACAAGATAAATTACTGGAGCCATGGCTAACCCACTTCCTAGTCCCATTCATTTTAGGTTAATCCTCTCATGGTGCAGTGATGTTTACCATGCCCTTTATAATAACAAAAATTTTCTCCCAATTTCAAATACCTACTGATTTTTCTTGAAAGTATTTTAGACTTTATTAAACTTGTAGTATATCCAGTGTGATACTCTTCTCTGGCATTTTCTTTCCCCCAATTATCCTGGATCAGTTCAAGAGAAATAAAAAGAAATGGTGGAAAGAGAGACCATAGTGGAAAAATTAACAGATGGGCCAGCAAGAGTTAAAATGAGGCAAGTGTTGGATAATGTGAACTTCTAGTTGTTAAGGACGTATGATCAGACTCTCTTACCTTTGCTGTGAATACTATAGAAAAGAACTATATGTTAACAACATTTTCCAGTAGTAGAATGTATACACAGATTTCTAAGATTGTCAGTGTTATATCAACACTGAATACTGGATGAGGCAGAACTGCACACTTATATTTTATGTTTCAATTTTTCATTTTAGAAAAAAGTTCCATGTTTGGTTGATAGTATTAAGTATATCAGTAACTTACAATGCTTCACTAAAAAACTAAGATTTAGAAGGATCTATAATCCAAAACAATTAAAGCATTACTGGATGATTTGACAATTTGTCTAGTTGAATACTGTTTGATGGACTATGTTAAAGATGCTATGTGTGTGTATTGGGAAGGGAGGGGAATGTAGTGTGTGCAGGACAAGTATGGCCAGTGGGAGAGGATGCCTTCCAAAGGGACAGGCTCCAGTTTCTTAGCAGTAGGAGAGTGAGAACTGGAAAGACTCCAGAAACCAAGACAAAAAAGATCAATATTTCTATGTTACAATTTACTTAGAAAAAGTCTTATATTCGTTTCTTTTTTCTTCATAAGCTCATTTAGATTTCACTTCAGCATCAAGACTGTATTTGTATCAGTATCTTCAGTTCAGTGCAGTCGCTCAGTCATGTCCAACTCTTTGTGACCCCGAATCGCAGCATGCCAGGCCTCCCTGTCCATCACCAACTCCTGGAGTTCACCTAAACTCATGTCCATCGAGTCAGGGATGCCATCCAGCCATCTCATCCTCTGTCATCCCCTTCTTCTCCTGCCCCCAATCCCTCCCAGCATCAGAGTCTTTTCCAATGAGTCAACTCTGCATGAGGTGGCCAAAGTACTGGAGTTTCAGCTTTAGCATCATTCCTTCCAAAGAAATCCCAGGGTTGATCTCCTTCAGAATGGACTGGTTGGATCTCCTTGCAGTCTNGGCCACTGAGAACCAATGGTGGAGCTAGGGTCTACAAAGATCAGAGAGAGTCTAGAACTCAAGTCTTAAAGCAAGGTAGGGCTTTGAAGAGAGTTGATAAGAGGTCATTTCAGGATCTGCATAAGTGGAAGGGATGTATCAGATATATTAAAGGAATGGTGAAGAGCTATTCTTGAGATGATCATAGAACATTGTCCTTGGGATCTGAGAATGTTTAAAAAATATGCATTCTCTAGGGATTTCAAGTAAAGCAAAAAAGAAGGGATGTTGTCTGTGTTTATCGTTTGGGAAGACAGTGAAGGAGCCATAGTGTGCAGTGCCCACCACAGAACACGAGGCAGGATGCACTGAAGCAGTCACTAAAACTGGCCAAGACAGCCAAACCTCAGTGAAGAGGGCAGAAAAAGTATGAGAAGAAGGGAGAGAACACTAATTAGATTGACCTTTAAGAAGGTTCCCTACTACAGACTTGCAAGTGTGAGTAAGCTGCCTGCTAAGGAAATCATTAGCTCTCTGACCTAAGGCAGTTCATGTAGAAAATATTAAGTTACCCACTAAATTCCAAATTAAATTGTGGGCTTTGAATGTTTGATTATAATATTATAGTGATTATATTTCCTATCAAAGTAACATTCAGTTCAGCTCAGTTCAGTCGCTCAGTCGTGTCTGACTCTTTGCGACCCCATAAATCGCAGCACGCCAGGCCTCCCTGTCCATCGCCATCTCTCGGAGTTCACTCAGACTCACATCCATCGAGTCCGTGATGCCATCCAGCCATCTCATCCTCTGTCGTCCCCTTCTCCTCCTGCCCCCAATCCCTCCCAGCATCAGAGTCTTTTNTGCTCCCAGATGGTCCCCACCCTCCTCAGGAATATGCCCAGTGACTCCCTCAGCAGAGGAGCCTGCCAAGGAGCAGCTAGGGTGGCAGCCAGAGCCCCTGGGACAGCACATGGGGCTGTGATGGACTCAGGGGTTTAAGCAAAGTGTGAGGCAGGTGACGGGGATGTGCAGCTGGGCCCTGAGCCCCAGACTGGGCCTGACGGGGCCCCGCCCACAGCCCTCACTTCCTCCCTTTTCTTCTTCTGGTGGAGCCTCCCCTCTCTGGCTGGCCAGGGGAATGCTATGGGGCCTGATCTATAGGGTGCGTGCAGTTCCATGCTGTAACACCTCTTACTTGGGCTCACTTCAAGCTACCAAGGTGATGTGAACGAGTTCCCAGAATTCCTGAAAACTGAGCACTCGGCACTTGTGAGCTGGCCTACTGCTTGGGGAGGGACTGGGCTCCCCCTGCACGGCGGCTGACCTACCTCTCCAGCCACACGGCCGCTCTCTGCTCCCAGCTACTACGTGCAGTCACACTTAAACCATCCTTAGAGCTTCATTTCTGCTGGGGGGGTAGGGGAGGAAGGCAGGGGAACAGAGGGAGGCACCTGAACAGTCCTTCTTGTTCTGTTTATTCAGATCTTCTGAATTTTGGATGATGACTGTTCATTCAAGAGGACCTAATAAGATGGTCTTAATGAGATGCTCACGTGAGATGGCTGTATCTCACTAAGATGAGATGTCTTATATATGTGTATATAAAACCAAACATACATGCACAGTAAGAAAATACAATCACTCAAAATGTCCTGATGAAATTATCGTTAATCTCAGCCATGCCAAAGGATCTGGCGAGTTGTCTTCAGTCCCCCAATGAGACTGGCTCTGGCAGAGAGGCTGTGGTGGTATCACTGGCTGCCCTGGGGATGGCACTCACCGCCCAGAAGGAGATAGCAACCCCACCTCCCAGCTTCGTGCTGCTTCTGGGGCCCTTGTCTCTTAGTAAGCAGCATAGTTGCATGCTTCACTCTGTGTGTGCTGCTTTAACATTTGGGATATGAATCCCATGCCATGAAATTCACTATCAGAGTGTGCAGGTCAGTGGTTTATAGTATATTTACCAGGTTATGCAACCATCACCACTAATTCTGAATATTTTCATCACCCCCAAAAGAAACCCATTTGCAGCTAATCCCTTCTTCCCCCAGCCCTTGGCAATCACTAGTCTGCTTTCTGTCTCTACAGGTTTGCCTGTTCTGGACATTTCATATAAATGGAGCCATACATTATGTGGCCTCTTTTTTTTTTTTTTCTGCCTAGCTTCTTTCATTTAGCATAATGTTTTCAAGGTTCACTTATATTGTTGTATGAATCAGTACTTTGTTCCTTTTTTGACCAAATAATATGCCCTTATATGGATAAACCACATTCTATCTGTATATTCATTTGCGGTGGAAATTTTGTTTCCACTTTTGGCTCTTATGAATAAGCGCTGCTGTGAATATTCCTACATTTATTGTCTACTATCTGGAGAATATACCTAGGAGTGGAATTTTGGGGTCCTATAATAACTTTATGTTAAACTGAGGAATTGCCAAGCTGTATTCCAAGTAACTGCATCAATTTTACATTCACATCAAGAATGTCTGAGGGTTCCATTTTCTCCACTTACCGTTTTGTTTTCATAGGTGTAAAGTGACACCACACTATGGTTTTGACTTTTATTTCGCTAGTGACTTGTGATCTTGGACACTTTTTCAGGAGCTTATTGGCTGCTTGTTGATCTTATCTGGAGAAATGTCTACTAGTCAAATTCCGTGCCTTTTTAAAGATTGGGTTCTTTTTATTGCTGGATTGTAAGTTCGTGTATTCTGGATACTAGATATTTATCAGGTATATAATTTGAAAATATTTTCTGCTGTGGATTGTCTTCACTTTCCTGGTAGTGTCCTTAAATACACAGAAGTTCTAAACTTTGGTGAGGTCCTGCTTATTCTTTGTGCCTAGAGTCTGAGCTGCAGCTGCAGGGTCTTTTGTTGCTGTGTGTGAGCTCTCCAGTTGTAGCACATGTGTTATTTTCTCTGCAGCTTGTGGGGTCTTACTTCCCCTACCAGGGATGGGACCTGTGCCCCCATGTTGCAAGGCAGATGATTAACCAGCAGGTCCCTATTTATTTATTTCTGATGGCTTGAGTTTTTGGGGTCATATCGAGGAAACGTACTTAATTTATAAATATTTATACATATGCTTTTTTACCCCCTGGAGTTTTTAGTGTTAATTCTTTAATATTTCAGTTTTCAGTACCCGAGTCAGTTTCTATTTCTGTATTTTATGAGTCAGTTTTTATAAATGACCTGAAGTGGAGGTTTAAAATCATTCTTTTGCATGTGACTATTCAGTGGTTCTAGCATCATTTGTTGACAAGACTATTCTTTTATCATTGAATTGTCTTGGCAGGTTGTCAAAAGTCAGTTGACCCATAATAAAAGCCATATATGATAAACCCAGAGCAAACATTATCCTAAATGGTAAAAACTTGAAAGCATTTCCCCTAAAGTCAGGAACAAAACAAGGTTCTCTCACCACTACTATTCAACATATTTTTGGAAATTTTACCCACACAATCAGAGAAGAAAAAGAAATAAAAGGAATCTAGATTGGAAAAGAAAAAGTAAAACTCTCACTGTTTGCAGATGACATGATCCTCTACATAGAAAACCCTAAAGAAACCACCACTGATCACTAGAGCTAATCAATGAATACAGTAAAGTTGCAGGATATAAAATTAACACACAGAAATCCCTTGCATTCCTCTACACTGACAATGAGAAAACAGAAAGAGGAAACAATTCCATTCACCATTGCAATGAAAATAATAAAATACTTAGGAATAAGTTTACCTAAAGAAACAAAAGACCTATATATAGAAAACTATAAAGCACTGATGAAAGAAATCAAAGATGACACAAATAGATGGAGAAATATACCATGTTCATGGATCAGAAGAATCAATATAGTGAAAATGAGTATACTACCCAAAGCAATCTATAGATTCAGTGCAACCCCTAACAAGCTACCAATGGTATTTTTCACAGAACTAGAACAAATAATTTCACAATTTGTATGGAAATACAAAANGTAGTTTGAGCATTCTTTGGCATTGCCTTTCTTTGGGATTGGAATGAAAACTGACCTTTTCCAGTCCTGTGGCCACTGCTGAGTTTTCCAAATTTGCTGGCATATTGAGTGCAGTGCTTTCACAGCATCATCTTTCAGGATTTGAAATAGCCCAACTGGAATTCCATTACCTCTACTAGCTTTGTTTGTAGTGATGCTTTCTAAGGCCCACTTGAGTTCACATTCCAGGATGTCTGGCTAAATATCTTACTATGTACTTAAAAATCACTTTTTACCACTCTCAAACATTTCAGTGTTTCTTACTGAGGAGGGTAAAAGATCTCAGGTCCATTACCCTACCAATTATCACATTCTAATGAAGAATAAGTCAGTGATATTTAATACAGTGAACGTTTGAATACACACACACACACACACACATACATATATCCTTACCGATAGAGATATGAAGATTAGTGTTCAAAATGCAAAGCAAACCAGTTAAAGTAACTGATACCAAATCCTAGGTCAAAATTCTATTGGTAGAGATATTTATCTTCTTCAAAGAAAGATACAATACAAAGTAAATTGAAAATGAAATTAAGCATGCATAATGTTTTATTAGGAAACAAGAATGACAACAATTGAAAACTATAAGCAAATCAAAACAAGACTGAGGATTAATTAATAAATTGTCCTTCCTAAAATGTCAAACACCTGTCTATTTGAGCACAACTTAGAGTTTTGAACAACTGCCAAATGTTAATTGGAACCAAATTTTCTTTTTAGAGTACTTAACTAGACTCCTATAAGTATACTTTAATAAATAATGCAACATTATTTATGGACACATTAAT
Source organism: Neotragus pygmaeus (assembly GCA_006410875.1). NCBI lineage: Eukaryota > Metazoa > Chordata > Mammalia > Artiodactyla > Bovidae > Neotragus > Neotragus pygmaeus. The sequence continues at coordinate 354,323 of SJYV01011762.1, forward strand.
TATACTAATAATTATAATATAATTATGAATGAATTCATATTTGTGGGTTTTTAAATTAATTTCATTTATGAATACTATTTATGTACTTATAATTTACAAAATGTACTGTTACATAAACTTTAATAAGTTGTACTTTAGAATATTAATTAGCATTTAGGCAGAGAAATCATAAGCACCACCTAAGTTCTAATATTCTTATACCATTTCACCAGGATGCCAAGAAGAATCACTAGGCCATAACCTTCCCCTAATTTTTTCCCCCAGTTTGCAAAACTGTTGGCGAAATTTTAGCAAAAAGCACAGACTTTCTGCAAAAGTACTACCAACGATCATACAATTTTCTGTATATTTGTGCTTTCTCTTCACAGTGAATCACTCATTCTGCCATCTACACAGTCTAAATAAGGAAAGTAACGCCTGGTAGTTTGGTTCGACTGGTTTGTGTGGTCAGACACACTTTGTTAAAAAACACCACCCAGATAAAGAATGTATGGTATTATTATATTCTTATTAAATCATATTTAAAGATTTATGTTTAACCTTGAAAATTGGCTGCTAGCCCAAACTTCATGGTTGCAGCAAGAGGTGGTGGTTACTAGGCTTGTCTAATGCAAACACAGGCCAAGTCAAATTTTCTTCCACCCACAGAGTTTCAGAGGGGTATATCCTGCCTGTTTGCTGCCAGTTGAGGCAAGTTGCCAGACTCCAGTAGACTTACTGAGGTAGATATGTGAAAAAGTTTGCCCACTCTAATGCAGAAGTAATCATCATCTTTCAACAGAAAATGAAATACAAAAGAATGAGGAATTGGTAGCATTCCCCAGTCTGGATAAGGCTGCCAGATCCAGAGTAATGAACTTTGCTACCCTCAGTAGAGTATCTTCTTCCATATCTGGCTCCAGGGACTCCAAGGTAGGCCCACAAACCAAAGCTTTCGTCTCCTCTATTTCCTGTCTTTGTTCCAGGATTAATCTTTCTCTGCTAAGTCACTTCAGTTGTGTCCAACTCTTACAACCCCATGGACTGCAGTCCACCAGGCTCTTCTGTCCATGGGATTTTCCAGGCAAGTATACCGGAGTGGGGTGCCATTCTCTACTTTCCTTTTAGTGCTGTGTGCCTATCCCCAGGCCTTTCTTTTTCCATTTTCATACTATGTGTAAGAGCTTGCTGAGAAACAGAGAACTTGTTCACTTCTCACATCACACTGATGCTATCATTATAATGCAGGTAATTACAAATATTTAATGACTTTCAGTTTGTTCCACCTCAGAGCCCTACTGCATGTTTTTCATTGCTTGCTAGAAATAAGTCAAAGTATAAAGGTCTGTGATTTGTCTTTCCCCAGGATTTACCTTTTTTATAAAAGCTATGAATATTATAGTACTCCAGTTAGGTATGCTCCAAATCTCATATTTATTTACATAGCAATGAAAATATATATNATTGCTTGCTACAAATAAGTCAAAGTATAAAGGTCTGTGATTTGTCTTTCCCCAGGATTTACCTTTTTTATAAAAGCTATGAATATTATAGTACTCCAGTTAGGTATGCTCCAAATCTCATATTTATTTACATAGCAATGAAAATATATATTATTCTGAAACTCCTCTATATAGATTGAAAAGTTTTAGTTTAATGCACTCCTGAGATTTCTTCCCTCCCTATGGAGTCTTGAGAAGACTCAAAGGATCTTTCATATCTAGAAGAATGTTTGGTGGGTGGATTCTCTAGTTTTCATGCACAATCTTCATCTCTAAATAATCTGTGGCTCAGACAGCATAGTCTATGAATAGCCTGTCATCCCTCTGATGTTTCCCAAACTTGGGCATCAAGCTTCTTATTGAGGCTGAGAATCCTAGTGTTGTGAGCACTAAGTAAATTTCCCTTAAATAACCACACAGCATTTTTCTCTTAGATATGATCACCTCCCTGGAGCAGGGAAATCAAGGAGAGTATGCGTCCATACCACTTCCAGGATGCCCCAACTCTCTGGCCCCTTCTANGTGAGCACTAAGTAAATTTCCCTTAAATAACCACACAGCATTTTTCTCTTAGATATGATCACCTCCCTGGAGCAGGGAAATCAAGGAGAGTATGCGTCCATACCACTTCCAGGATGCCCCAACTCTCTGGCCCCTTCTAAACTAAATGATTCTTTTCATCTGCAAGTTAAACTCTTACCTCTCTTATCTAAGCAGAAACCCTCAACATTTTAGGTTTCAGAAAACCAAAGCCAGGAGAGGGCTTACCTCTGTCTGATAATTTCTTCTTTCATCCTAACCCCATGTATACCTCCAAGACAAAGGTACTCACAAACTTCTGGGAATTTGGAAGTGAGAAAATAAACCAAAACACATATCTCATTTTACAGTACATTTTGTTTCCCACTGAACACTTTTTTTTTTAACTGAAATGTGCACGCTACCAATCCAGTCCAGTTCAGTCACTCAGTCGTGTCTGACCCTTTGCGACCCCATGGACTGCAGCATGCCAGGCCTCCCTGTCCATCACCAACTCCTGTAGTTCATCCGAACTCATGTCCAAGAGTAGGTGATGCTATCCAACCATCTCATCCTCTGTCGTCCCCTTCTCCTCCTGCCCTCCAATCTTTCCCAGCATCAGGGTCTTTTCAAATGAGTTAAGCTCTTCACATCAGGTGGCCAAAGTATTGGAGTTTCAGCTTCAATATCAGTCCTTCCAATGAATACCCAGGACTGGTCTCCTTTAGGATGGACTGGTTGGATCTCCTTGCAGTCCAATGGACTCTCAAGAGTCTCCAACACCACAGTTCAAAAGCATCAAGTCTTCAGCACTCAGCTTTCTTTATAGTTCAACTCTCACATCCGCACATGACTACTGGAAAAACGATAGCCTTGACTAGACAGACCTTTGCTGACAAAGTAATGTCTCTGCTTTTTAATATGCAGTCTAGGTTGGTGAATAACTTTCCTTCCAAGGATTAAATGTCTTTTAATTTCACGCTACCACACACTGAAGACTCAGTTTTTGAGTCATTTGAAACATTCCTATCAATATCCTTGATAAATTTATAATTGTAAATCTCTTTATTGTAATACAAAGAATTATAACATGTTTTCTCATTTAGTCCCTTAATAAACCAGTACTACTCTTATCTCTATATATTCAGTCACTGGATTATATACTCTAAAGTATACAGGTGAGTGTAAACAGAATAGTTTTTCAGATGAACCTGAGTAGAATCCTGATTTGTACCACTTATTATTTGATAATGAAATCCAATGATTCTTTTCCTATTTTTAACATCTGTCACTATTTTCCTTGGCACAGTATCTAACACAATTTAATGATATATTTTTTACATTTTTGTGTTTAATTTTTATCCCATCTCTATTATTAAAACTTAATGGAAGTTATGCTCTTATTTAAATATTTCTTAATTCCCATTGAATAATTATTGTCTATACATCTAAGTTCTAACTCACCTTTCTTTAATCATGTAACCTTAGGACATTCCACCAATATCATCATTGAAGACAAAATAATATTTTGAAAGGAGTTTATTCACCTCCCATCTTCTGCTAGATCTCAGACACAAATGCCTTATAAGTTTTAAGTTTTTGCTTTATTTTCAGCATTATGAATATTTTCTAATTTCCTCAGAATATGATCTTTGTAAAGTCAAATTCAATTGTCTTATCCTCTTTTCTGCAGTCCTTGCCTTATCATTTTCTCCAGAACAATGAATGGCAAATCATTGTATTTAAGAATTTTCATATTCAAAATCAAGGAGTCTTTCCTAGTAAGTCAAACAAGCTAGATTATTCACACTATTAGCAATGGAATGTCAGAATGCCCTCCCCTTAATCTGCAGAAAATTTATTCTAGTCCATTATTTTTTTTAAAGTAAGGACCACGGTTTTTACAATGCTTGAGGTTACACAAATCAATCCTTAGAAAATATGTCAAAGAAATATCCAGAGCCAAAAAAAATCAACTGTCTTCATTTATCTAATCCCCCATCAATTTTAAACACATATGGTATTGAATATGTTGGTCACCTATCATTTGAAGAAGCAGTAACACCTGTATTCACAATTGTATAAGATAGATGATACTCTGTGTTGATCTGTAATCACTGCCTTGAAGGACTTATCAGATTTTTATTATCTTAAACTGGTTATTCTATTCAATTTCAATAGGCCAGCTTCTGAATTCTTGTACATATGTGTGACACTCAGTGGTGTTGGGGAATGCTTTCATCAGTACATCTATACACATATGGAGAAGGAAATGGCAACCTACTCCAATACTCTTGCCTGGAGAATTCCATGGATGGAGGAGCCTGGTGGGCTACAGTCCATGGGGTCGCAGAGAGGCAGACAGAACTGAGCGACTTCACTTTCTTTCTTTCTATAGTTCCTTTTGGAGAGGGAAATGGCAACCCCCTCCAGTGTTCTTGCCTGGAGAGTCCCATGGATGGAGGGGGCTGGTGGGCTGCAGTCTATGGTGATGCAAAGAATCGGGCATGACTAAGCAACTAACACACACACACACACACACATACACATATAGGCATGATCGGGCAATACTTCATTTCGCCATTTTGTATTTACCCTTTCCAAACAAGGGGAAATGGTGTCATTACTCTTTCTTTTTCATTTTTTAGTCATTCTTTAAAGTTGAGCCACATCTTTTTCGAAAGGGAAACATAGTAATACATGCTAAATATGAAAAAGAAGTTACTGTCTGACATTCCATTCATTAAAAAAAATGACCTTTTAGGGATTTTTTTTTCCATTTTTTATATTATTGCATATCCATCAGTTTCAGTGTCTCATCTCTATTACTGTTAATATAATACAACAGATTAAAGATAAACTATTTAAAATGGCAGAAACACCATATCTCAAAATGAGATTTCTTTTAACATTCCTTTATCATCTACCAATCAGGGGATTCAAGTTTTTCAAGATGAGTTTCAAAAAAAACTCATCTAGTCTGATGAGTTGACTAAAAAACTCCAACTATTTCCTGGGATCTTTAATTCTGGATATTGCACAAAAGAATCAGAAAATATATGCAAAACCTACAAATCAACAAGAAAGATGAAAACATTCCAACAGAAAAACAGACATGATATATGATAACCTTTGGCAAAAAGGAAATATGTCAATAGACATATGTAATCATTAGCAATAAAAAATTATTTTATTAAGAATCAAGACCTCAATGAGAAGTCATTTTAGACCCATCAGATTAGAAAACTCAAAGAAATCAGATAATACTAAGTCTGAATGTTGATTAATATATGAAGTACAAAGAACACTAATACATTTATGCTGCTGCTGCTGCTAAATCGCTTCAGTTGTGTCCGACTCTGTGTGACCCCATAGATAGCAGCCCACCAGGCTCCTCCATCCATGGGATTTTCCAGGCAAGAGTACTGGAGTGGGGTACCATTGCCTTCTCCAACATTTATGCTAGTAGAACTATATTTATGAAAGTATCAGTGGTATAATCATATAATATTTATGAATATATCAGCAGTGTAACACTCGGGAAAATGTGTCATTATATATGCATCCACAGGCCCTATGACATAAGGGTACCACTTCTAAGTACCCTAAAATAATTGCTATATATATTCATCAGGAGACATAAAATAATGCTTACAATATCCTGTTTATTACATAAAAATCAACTGAAAATAATCTCAAAACCCATTAAAAGAAGATTGTTTATATAAATTTAGTGTATACTCACCATGTGCTAATAGATAACAGTGAACATGAATGAAATATGGCTACTCTCAGCAATGATAAAAATCCTTAAAAACATAGTATTGGGTGAAATCAAACCATGTAATAGGATAATACAGGGGTCACGATGCTGCTTTTATGAAGTGTAAAGCCTAGTAAAATTAAACTATTATTTAAGGACAAACTTTTTTAAAAGAATAAGAATGAAATACAAAATTCAGAATAATCACTTATTGGAGGAAATTAAAAGAATGAATTAGAGAAATACCACAGAGATGGATGACATAGAACAAGGAAGGTTCTAGATCTTAAACTGAGTAATAAGGTCATAGGTACACATGTTTTATAATTTATAATGTAACTTACTAACACTAAAACATTTATATGCATGAATGAGCATTGGTGAACTCAATGCTTTATTTTCCTTGTCCTTTTTTATAAAACATGACCAACAGTAATCTCAGAGAAGGGTTTCCCAAGCTTGGCAGTATTGACATTTTGGGCCAGGGCACTGTTTTGTGGCATGGGACTATCCTTGTATTGTAAAATGTTCAGCAGTGTTCCCTGGTCTCTACTTCTCAGATGCAAGTAGAAGTTCTCGGTTGTAACAACCCAAAATGTCTCTGCTGCTAAGCTGCTTCAGCCGTGTCTGACTCTGTGCAACCCCATAGACGGTAGCCCATCAGGCTCCACCATCCCTGGGATTCTCCAGGCAAGAACACTGGAGTGGGTTGCCATTTCCTTCTCCAATGCATGAAAGTGAAACGTGAAAGTGAAGTTGCTCAGTCGTGTCCAATGCTCAGCAACCCCATGGACTGCAGCCTTCCAGGCTCCTCCATCCATGGGATTTTCCAGGCAAGAGTACTGGAGTGGGGTGCCATTGTCTTTAGATGCCAACAAATATATCCAGGGGGCAAAATTCATATCCTGGTTTGAGACCTTTCATCTTTCCAGAATAATTTATGTGAGATTCACATGAAATAAGAGCATCCTTATCTTTAAAGATGAAGAGACGCTAAGAGGAATTCAAGCAGACCTTGCTAAGATTCCCCATTTCCTGTACTTAACTTGTACCCTTTTCCCCATCATATTTTCCCACGAATTTCCATTTTTCAAAAACCTAGCATAAAAAGACAGGTTTAACCACAACTTTGGGTCTTCATTTCCTTATGAAAGTTCCCATGTCATATGAAACTTATATTAAATAAATTTGTATGCTTTTCTCCTTTGGACAGAGCCCCAGCTGAGAATCTGAAAGATTTTGTTTCCCTCTGTATGCAATTCTAATCCATAAACTAAATATAAAATCTCTTGCTGAGTCATCTTTAAAGAACTATGGAATGTCTCTTATAGGTCAGGGTTTTTATATTTGCATTATGCAAATTTTAAAGCATGCATAAGAAAGAATAACACTATGAATTCCCACACACTTATCATTTAAATCCATTGAGTAAGACTTTGTTTTGTTTTCTGTATCCACTTTGATTTCATTATTTTCTTTGTTGAATTATTACTTGAAATTCCATATGTCAGAAGTATTTCACTTTTGCACACTTAGCTACACAATTCTAAAACACTTGAATGTGTCAAGGCTTTTTCTCACAATCACATTTTCAATAAAAATTAAGAAATAAATATAACAAATGTCTGTCACAGCATGACTTTAACTCAGAGTTATGCTGTTATATGCATGTTATATATAAAGCGATTTTTTTTCACATTTTATGACCGAAATAACGATTACTAACTTTCTATATTAACATAGATCTTAGAGTCTGTAATTTCTTCTAAGATTTGTAAGTAATCATAAATCAACGTTGTCAAATTAACAAGACATGGAAAGATGAGTCCACAGAGAAAAACTGAAACCAAATTTCTCGATATATGATCAGGCCATCCAAGATGGCTGTTCTCTCTCTGTCCATCCTCTGCTGAATCAGTGCCTGCTTCACATATACACTTCTCATATGACTTACCTTACATACTGGCCCTGCCCCATCTAGTAACTGTTTGAAACCTTAGATTAGAACATCTCGCAAGAGATAGCTTGTCAAAGGAACAGTGAGAGGTGTACCCCTTTGCTGGTTTCCCCGTAACCAAGTGATTATCCAACCTGGAGTCAATTCCCCCTAAAAACAGGTAAGCTTCCCCTAGCCCTTCCCCTGCTGCCATGTCCTGCCACTTATCTGCCCACCTGTCACTATGGAACCTTGCCTCAGACATGTAAGCTCCCCCATCCATTAAATCACTGAAGTCTTTGTCGCTGACTCCAGCTCTTTCCTGCATCTTGCAGATGGACATGCACAGGGCTTTCTGGCCTGTGGGGTGCAGCCCTACACATGACCTGAGGCAGCATTCATGCTTTTCCAGACCTTGAGTAGAGATATGTGCATTCACTAAGGCTTCTAAATTCTGTGTACAGCTGAGATATGTGCGTTCACTAAGGCTTCTAAATTCTGTGTACAGCTGAGACAATTTTGTGACCATTCTACACACATAGAGGCATTTGAGAAAATTAAAGAGGAAAGAAAAGCATTGGGGCTTATAAAAAAAAATTCAGTTTACAAAACAGTATGTCAGCATCTTCCTAATCCAATAAAATAAGAGCAATTACCTTGCCACTTAAGATAAAAGAAGAGCAAGTTTCTCATATCTTATCCTTAATGCATCATTTCAGAACATTCAATTTATGAAAATCACAATAACCCTTCAAAGACTTGGGTTTATCATAGAAACAATCCGAGTCAATAGAGAAAATTGAAATGTAAGTGAAATAATCATGCTTTCTACAGAATAGATGCTGCCCTGAATTCTGTAAAACAAATACTACTTTTTCTATTGTTCTTTATTGTAGATCAAACATTCATTTCACCAAAAAAAAAAAAAAAAATTGTTTTTGCCCTGATGTAAGGTATACAAATAAATCAATCTAATGATAGTTTGCTTTTTGCATCAAAAAGTGTGTGGATGAATGTGTTAGTTTTTCCTTGTTTGTTTCTTCCACCTAAATGGTTTGGAAGGAACAAAGTATGTAGTAGAAGTCACAGCATTTTTTTCTACCATAGAGACAGAGTATGTGATTTGTTAGCTAAACTTGTCTATATCCTGAATTACTTCTCTTACCTTTGGTTTCTACCTACTCCTTTTTTTCCTGTCAGAGGCCAAGTATATTTCCCATGTATAAAATGGGACCTAAGAAAGTGAGATGCAGTACAATCAAGATTTGTTCACGTCTCAGTGCAAATCAGTGAACAAATCAACTCATAATTTTTACAGATGTAAGAAAGATACTAGAGGTACCCCGGCTGACCCATTTTACACATGAGAAAACTGGACCTCCTTTTTTTACATCATCATCAGTTCAGTTCAGTTCAGTTGCTCAGTCATCACACCTTTTCATTTTTTTCCTAAATATACTAATTTCTCCTGCCATGCTTTGGTAAATCTGATTTGTTTTTCTTTGTTTCACACTCATATTTGGTACCATGGGTCACTCTATGAACTGGTTATCATTGGATATTCTAAAACTACAAGTATAGAGACCTTGCAAAGAATTCCTGCCCAAGAGGGACTATTCCATGCATCCAGTATTATCTGACATCAATTTTTTAAGCTACAGATTTTAAAGTTTCTGTTCTGCAACCTGTAACTGTTCTCGATCTTCTAATAAATGAAGTGGCAGCTCCAAATGTCCTTTGGTCTATTCTCTTTCTGGCATGATAGCAAACATTCACATAGGTATGAATTTTTAATCAGAAAAAAAAGGGAAAAAAAACTAAAAGAAGAAAAAAACAGTCTCCTCTTCCCCTTACTTTCTCTACATATTACCTTCTCTTCTTGAAATAACTATTGATAAAAATTTGTTATGTATTTATGAAGAAATAAGACTTTCAGATTGCCAAGAACTTTTCAAGGATATTCTCATTCAATGTATCATATCCAAGCCAAGTGGCTGGTTTAAGTATCATTCATTCACTCAACAGCTGTTTATTGACCTCTTTATTAAATGTCAGGCACAATTTTTAGAGTCATGATAAATCAGTGAAAAAACAAGCAATGATTCCAACTCTCATGGATCTTATATCTATGAAAAAAAGTGTTTAAAAAAGACATAGGCATTCACAGGATAGGGAACAAACTCTAAATTTTAATGACTCTGTATTTTGTTTAATAGAGCTTTAAAATGGAGGCATTTATAGGTTTAGGTAGCAGGTATATAATAATGATACAAAATATTATCTGGGAATCCCCAAATATGTTTGATTTATGAATTACTGTACTAAGTTTAAAAATTGCTGAATAAATATAAGGATTACAATATATTAAGGATCAAAAAGGCCTTATGTCACTATACTTTACTTGAAAGTGAATTTTCTTTTATTACTAAATTCATTTAACAATTAGATTTATAATGTTTCTTCAGTTAGATGCATTTAAATTAAAATGAACTTTACCTAATTTTTCACTGGGCAGGTAAAAGAGAAGTAATTTATATTAATCTATAACTAGAACACAAAATCAAAATAACCACTATATATTTTAAAATATAGGAATGAATATTTTATATTAATATAGTTTAATTAACATAATGTTATTTTCTTGAAATGAATGCTTATGAGAAAATAATTTAAAATTAATTCTATCTAATTTACATTATAAACATCACAATGCTCATTATTTGAAATGTAAAAATATTAATGTATTCATTATCATGAATGCCAGTTATTAATGAGCTCTCAAAGGATACTACAAGTAGTTATTTTAATCAGTTGAGATTTGACAAATTATTCAAGAAAATCCTTTTACAAGATTCTATATAGTATGAGTAAAATTCTACACTTCATATCAGTAAAAGATGCCAGTAGGTGCAGAAAGGAAAGAACTATATCCTTATTTCCTCCTATTATTCTAAAAACATAAAATTGTTATGACTGGTAGCTTGTGTTTATTTAGCATAAAGCTTACATGATTAAATGCACTCCCCATCTTCCCCAACAAAGCATTATTTTGACATGGAGGTATGAGACAAACTCATTTTATTCCCAGGAATAAGGTATTATTACTTCATTAAAAATGTACGCAATGTGTTTCTGAAATAATTTTCTTCTTATATGCACATATATACAAGATAAACCCAGTAGCACAGCTTTTCTGTGTAAACACAGTGTAGAGGAATAAACATTATTTTTTTTCTGTGTACCAGGTTATAGGAAAAAACTGAAGTCCTTGTCCTGTTAATCTCTCCATTTCACTTGTTCACTAAAACATATTCCTAAGAATAGCTTTCATAGGGTTCATAATTTAACAATCTAGAAAAGTAGACATAATGTATAGCAAACAATTTCAATCCATGGTGGGAGAAAGCTCTGAAATAAATAGCACCTTAAAAAAAAAAAAAAAGACAAAAGATTTGAGGATATTTCTAGTCATCAATCTGACTAGGCCATGAGATGCCCAGACATTTGGTCAAACATTTTTCCTGGTGTGAAGGTGATGGTATTTCTGGATGAGATTAACATTTGAACCTGTTGACTGGGTAAAGCAGAGTGTGCCTCAACCAATAAAAAACTAGAACAGAACAAAATTGCTAAGTAAGAGGGAAATCCGCCTGCCTGACTGATGAGCTTGGAGACTGATCTTTTCCTGTCTTTGGATTTAAACTGAAAAGTTGTCTCTTCTTGGATCATAAGCCTGCTAAGTTTCAGATGGGAATGACATCATTGCTCTCTCGAATCTCCAGGTTGCCAGCTTCACGTCTTGAGATTTCTCAGGCTCTGCTTACGTGAGACAATTCCTTATAATGAATCTCTTTCTCTATGTATACATCCAATTGGGTCTGTTTATCTGGATAACCTTGACAAATACATCACTAGACGTGCCCCATTCTACCATGAGTAATATTTCATGTAATATAGTTGAAAGCCCTGACCACCTGTGCAATAGAAAATCTGCATGTAATTTATAGTTGGCCCTCCATATCCTCAGATTCAGTCAACTGCAGATTGTATACTACTGTAGTACATAACATTAAAAAAAAAAAAATCTGAGTATAAGTGGACCTGCACAGTTCAAACTTGTTGATCCAAGGATCAACAGTAACATATGTAAAAAAATACCAGGCTTGATTTTTCAAAACAACAATTTTTCCATATTGTTTTAATTTATAGAGACTGGAGCAAAGATTTTACTGAATAATATTTGTGGTCTTCTATGCTACTGGTATTTGGTTTCAAAAGACAAATATAGGATTGTTTAAATAGCATTTCTTTAGTAATTTCCCTTTCAAATGTAGAATGTGGCATTTGGGGAGGAGAAGAAAGTTATAAAAATATACATTTATCCACTTTTCAAAAAATGCAGTTGTCAAATTATGAAGCAGGAAGAAATAATGGAGCCACTAATAAGGCAGAGATGTATTCCAGATATGTTTCTTAAATTATGGTTATATTTCAGAACTAAACTAAATATTTCAATACATTTTAATAAAAATATGGTTTAAAATCAATGCTACATAACAAATCATAAAAAATGTGTTAACAATTCTTCTATTTTAGTATCCTAAAGAAGGAAGATTAAAATTCTTACCTACAGTAGATTAGGATAACTAATATTGTGTCATATAGTTAGAAAACTCAAATTTTCAACAAATATTTTCTTTAATAAACAAGTACAACAGAAATTAAATATAAGCTTCTGAATTTTGCTTTCTGCTTTGCTTTTCTTGAATTTCTAACTCCAGTTACATCACTGCTTGAAATTGATATTTATTTTCAATAATACTATACCTCACAGCCTATAAATAGAGTAAAAATTTAGCCAGCTATGTTATTTGATAAATGAAGTCCATTTTGATGCTTAATCACCTTAAATNTTTTCTTGAATTGCTAACTCCAGTTACATCACTGCTTGAAATTGATATTTATTTTCAATAATACTATACCTCACAGCCTATAAATAGAGTAAAAATTTAGCCAGCTATGTTATTTGATAAATGAAGTCCATTTTGATGCTTAATCACCTTAAATTAGCAACAATAATTATCGCTTTTCTTCGACTGTATCAATTTTGACGTAGCAAAACAGTTTTGGATTTGGAGCAAGAGAAAAAGTCCAAATCGTTAGTGTGATAATTGTTTGCTGAAGTGCTTCTAAAAGGTTATCCTCTTAAGCCCTATTTCCCTCTTCTGTAAAATGGTACCTTTCCCTAACGATATTTGACAGAATTAGAAGAATATATATATGAAAATAAAATAACATTTTATTTTTGTGTATTTATATGTGTGTGTGTGTGCATCCTAAACCACTTTAGTCATGTCTGACTCCTTGTGACCCTATGGACTGTAGCCTGCCATACTCGTCTGTTCATTGGATTTTCTAGGCAATAATACTGGAGTGGGTCGTCATTTCCTTCTCCAGGGGATACCCCAAGCCAGGGATCAAATCTGTGTCTCTTATGTCTCCTGCACTGGCAGGCAGGTTCTTTAGCACTAGAGACACCTGGTTAGCCAGATACATCCACTGCAACTAGAGAAAAGCCCATGCAACAAGGAAGACCAGCACAGCCAAAAGTAAATAAAGTTAACAAAAAGCAGGGGGTGGAAAACCATGATGTCCCATCTAGCTCATCTAATTGCCTTTCATGTAAAACACCGATAATAATCCAAAGGATTCTTGTTCACCGAAATGGATATATATTGTGTGTGATGATATGCAATTGATCACTGCCTTTTGAATGAATGAAAAATGTATTTATAAATTCATTTCAAAATTCTTATTTTCTATACATGTGAGTTTCTTGAGTTTCTCAGTTTCCTGTGAACTGATTATAACATCTTATTAGTTCCTCCTTAATAATGATTTAAATTAACCATTGACATATGTTCATTTAATATTTATATGAGCTGAGATTTTAACTTTTAAAAGTTATTCTTAAAAAGTGCTCTACATTTTAAATAAATTGTGTGTTTATAAACCAGTGGAATTTGCACATTAGAAAAGAATTTGTCAGAAGACTACTTTTGAGCATATTATTTTTGCTTTTAATCTTTTTTATTTTCACACTAGATAATTTTTTGATGTCTGCAATGGAGTTTTAAACATTTGGATTGGGGTAAAACCTTGTCAATTATATAATATTGCTTTCCATAGCATAGACTTTTTAAAAATCGGATAAAAACACATGATAAACTGTGATGAAATTTATTAGAATTTCCTAANTGCTCCAGCAAAGCACAGCCGCTGCTCCTTACCTTGGACAAGGGGTATCTCCCTACCGCCACTGTTCCTAGATTATAATATACACTGTGGGAATTTTAGCATACTTTTACTGCACCCTTAATTGTGCTAGGAAAGTATAGCTGTTTTCAAAGAATTAACAAAACCAACAAGGAATCTGTATTTACCACACTATGTACAAATTTGCCAGCGTGAAAATATAGCATAAATGAGAGTTAGATTTACTTTTTCAACATGACAGATGTGAAAACTCACCTTGATCTAAAAAAATAATAATCCATTTTAAGAGAGCTTTAATCTTCCTCAAAATAAACCAGGGGTTTATTCAAAGGTAAAAATAATTCATTCCTTTCCACTTCTTTTTTGATAAAATATTTCCTAAGGGGTTCCTCTCTGGTTTCCTTAAAACTTTGACTGCCTGTCTTCCTACTGAACTTCTAAAATAATTTCATGGTAGAGTTTTCAGGTTTCTAAAAATACTTCAACTTTTTTCTTTCCTGTTTTTCAATTTTGCCTGCCTCTTATTCCCTGATGATACTTTTACCTCTGGCAGGTAACTTTGTTCTTAACACCCTGTCCCTGAAGGAATCAACTGATGCTTTGAATTGAGCTGCTTTTGTAACTTATGTGAGTTCTCACAGTAACTAGTTGATAGCATTTTCAATTCACTCTATAAATTGAGTGTCAATTTTATCTATAGCTGAATCATAACAAACTGATTTAAAAAGTTAAGCTATTCATTTGGGGTAAGAATTTCATCAATATGCTAACAAAACAATATTTTCAGATACCCATTGGTGGTGTATATCTCATCACTGATTTATAGTTAATAACATTGAAAATAGACATTTCCTCTTGAAAGAAAGGCATACATGAAATCACCACTAAGCTCAATACTGACCTGGGGCCCTTGCATGCAAGGAGGAGGCAAATTTTGTCCATGGTTTATATTAGACTCCTATACACATACTATGAAAAATGTAACACCAAAGGATACCAAGCATTTTACTTATAATTTATCAGTCTGACATTCAGCATTTTAATTATTAAATGTGCATACTTGAAACGAAAACCTTTCAAAGGAAATTAATGGAAAAGTACATTAAAAAAAAAAAACCCACATGGTTTTCTTAACCAACTTGAGATTTTTATCATGGACAATGATTTCTGGTTACATTTACTTGCATGGGGTGGGGGTGGACAGTGGTTGAGAGTTTTAAATTGAAAAAGGACTATTTCCAAATATTGACTATAAACTCTTTTTAATCGGTGCAATTAAGGATGGGGCTGTCAGTGTATTTTCCCACCTGGCTTTGGCTTCTGTCAAGAAGCATTTGGAATCCTAGGTCCACATCCAGAATTCCTGCTGCAAGTAGTGGCACCAGCTAGAGTGAGCTTCCTAGAATCTCCTTTTTCAGTTGAATCTATAAAATGACTGCAACAGTACAAGCACTATCTTAGAAAGGCATATTTTGCCCCAACTATCCTTCGAGCTTGGCAGATATTGACAATTAAAGCAGGATCTTCCTTAGAAAATCCCATTTCTCTGTAACAAAGGGAATTCAGTTTTAGCTGACAAAACTGTCTTTTGTAGCCTTTGCTGCTGCTGCTAAGTTGCTTCAGTCATGTCCAACTCTGTGCAACCCCATAGACGGCAGCCCACTAGGCTCCTCTGTCGCTGGGATTCTCCAAGCAATACTGGAGTGGGTTGCCATTTCCTCCTCCAATGCATGAAAGTGAAAATTGAAAGTGAAGTCGCTCAGCCCTGCCTGGCTCTTAGCGACCCCATGGACTGCAGCCTACCAGGCTCCTCTGTCCATGGGATTTTCCAGGCAAGAATACTGGAGTGGGTTACCATTGCCTTCTCTGTCTGCAGCCTTTAGAAGTGGCTATTATTTGCAACTAATGCCAGGGAAATAAGCCTCTAAGTCCTAGTGTGAGCTTTTTGGTGACATGGAGCAAAGACATATCCAATCTATCTTCAAAAAAGGAGAGAAAGCTTTTCGGTTCAGTTCAGTCACTCAGTCAGGTCCAACTCTTTGCGACCCCATGGACTGCAAAACACCAGGCTTCCCTGTCCATCACCAACTCCTGGAGCGTGATCAAACTCATGTCCATCAGGTCGGTCATGCCATCCAATCATCTCATCCTCTGTCATTCTTTTATCCTCCTGCCTTCAATCTTTCTCAACAAAATCTGCTTCTGTTAAGTCCATACCATTTCTGTTCTTTATTGTGGCCATCTTTGCATGAAATGTTCCCTTGGTGTCTCTAACTTTCTTGAAGAGATCTCTAGTCTTTCCCATTCTATTATTTTTTGCATTGATCACTGAGGAAGGCTTTCCTATATCTCCTTGCTGTTCTTTGGAACTCTGCATTCAGATGGGTATATTTTTCCTTTTCTCCTTTGCCTTTAGCTTCTCTTTTTTTCTCAGCTATTTGCAAGGCCTATTCAGACAACCATTTTTCCTTTTTACACTTTTTTTCTTGTGGATGGTCTTGATCACTGCCTCCTGTACGGCATGAACCTCTGCCCACAGTTCTTCAGACATCCTGTCTACCATATTAATCCCTGGAATCTATTTGTCACTTCTACTGTAAAGGATTTGATTTAGGTCATACCTGAATGGTCTAGTGGTTTTCCCTACTCTTCAATTTAAGTCTGAATTTGGCAATAAGAAGTTCATGAACTGAGCCAAAGTCAGCTCCCAGTCTTGTTTATGCTTGCTGTATACAGCTTCTCCATCTTTGGCTGCAAAGAATATAATCAATCTGATTTCAGTATTGACCATCTAGTGATATACACGTTTAGAGTCTTCTCTTGTGTTGTTGGAAGAAGGTGTTTGCTATGATGAGTGTGTTCTCTTGGCAAAACTCTTCAGTCTGTTAGCCTTTGCCCTGCTTCATTTTGTACTCCAAGACCAAATTTCCCTGTTACTCCAGGTATCTCTTGACTTCCTACTTTTTGCATTCCAATCCCTGATGATGAAAAGAACATCTTTTTTGGGTGTTAGTTCTGGAAGGTCTTATATGTCATCATAAAACCATTCAACTTCAGCTTCTTCAGTATTACTGGTCAGGGCACAGACTTGGATTACTGTGATATTGAATGGTTTGCCTTGGAAATGAACAGAGATCATTCTGTCATTTTTGCATTTGCACCCAAATACTGCATTTTGGCCTCTTTTGTTGACTATGATGGCTAGTCCATTTCTTCTAAGGGATTCTTGCCCACAGTAGTAGATATAATGGTCATCTGAGTTAAATTCTGCCATTTCAGTCCATTTTAGTTTGCTGATTCCTAAAATATCAATGTTAACTCTTACCATCTCCTGTTTGACCACTTCCAATTTGTCTTGATTCATGGACCTAACATTCCAGGTTCCTATGCACTATTGCTCTTTACAGCAATGGACTTTACTTTCATCACCAGTTACATCCACAACTAGGCATTGTTTTCACTTTGGCTCTGTCCCTTCATTCTTTCTTGAGTTTTTTTCTCCTCTCCTCTCCAGTAGTATATTGGGCACCTACCAACCTGGGGAGTTCATCTTTCAGTGTCGTATATTTTTGCCTTTTCACACTGTTCATGGGGTTCTCAAGGCAAGAAAAGATATTAGAAAATAAGACTCTTGAGAGTCCCTTGGACTTCAAGGAGATCCAACCAGTCCATTCTGAAGGAGATCAACCCTGGGATTTCTTTGGAAAGAATGATGCTAAAGCTGACACTCCAGTACTTTGGCCACCTCATGAGAAGAGTTGACTCATTGGAAAAGACTTTGATGCTGGGAGGGATTGGGGGCAGGAGGAGAAGGGGACGACCGAGGATGAGATGGCTGGATGGCATCACGGACTCAATTGACGTGAATCTGAGTGAACTCTGAGAGACAGCGATGAACAGGGATGCCTGGCTGCTGTGATTCATGGGGTCGCAAAGAGTCGGACATGACTGAGCGACTGAACTGAACTGATAAGACTCTAAGAAGAGGTAAAAAGTAGAGCAAATCTCAGTGGCACAAGAAAATTATCTGCAGCAGACCAGCTGCTCTCAAGGATGGGGCTACTTCTTCCTAAGCTTTCTTCTCTCTACCTACTGGCTTCTCTGTTTATTCTTAGTTCCCACTTGCTCATCCTTTGGGGGAATCAGTCCACTTCTTAGCCCCAGTGTACACTGTGGACAGGCATACTCTATGTGTCTCATTTTAGATTCCTGAGAGTCAGAATTTAGTCCTTAGATAGCCCGTGGGTTGAATAAATTGTGCAGTCAGAGGCAGTATAACACACATAGCAATAAGCAGGACAGGCAAAGTTCCTGACTGCATGGAGCTAACAGCATCTTCATTATCACTTGATCATTATGTGATAGTTTAAAGGCAGCAGGACTGTGGGGACAGTCCCTTTTCTCTAATGCACTCTGACAAAGCACACCATGAAATAAGTCCCTGACACACTTTGCTCACTTCTCTTTCTTTTGCTATTGTTTTGCCTCTGCCACTACTTACCACTTTGGTTTTTCATGTTAACAGCTTTTTCACTCAAAGCCTACTACTCTGAGCCAGACATACTCTAAGCCAGTGGGTCTCATAGTGTGGTGCCCAGATTACAGGCAGTAGAAGTACCGAGCCATTTATTAGAAATGCCGGTGTTAGGGTCTTTACCCAGATCTACTTAATCGGAAACTGAAGAACCACTACTCTATTCCTTCAATTCAAATACATCAGTCTACCTTTATTCTACCTGCTTCCTAATAACTTCAATGGATTCTCTGAGTCCCTCACTACTTGGTTTGAAAATATAAATACATACTGTTCAAAAATGACTCCCCCCTCCCTATTTAGAATCTCTGTCCCTAAACTAAACAAAACTTTTCACATTAGCCTTCTTGCCCACAGGAGTCAAAGCTATTAATCAAATACTACTTGGTATCTGTCTGGAACCATGTTAAAATTCAACTCACCAAAAAAGAAATACAATCCATCAATTTTAAATTTAAGATGAATAAATTCAACTAGATTGACCATTCCTCCCTTCATCTGTCAACCAGTCCAACCTATCATGTATGAAAACAATGCCAAATAAAAGCATTCAAACTTCTTAGGATTTTAGATAGAGGACAACTTTGAAAATATAATAAAATACAGAATTAAAATCTCTCAGTGGGCAATGAACATAGTTTCTCTAAAAAGTCATTGCTTATTTAGCCTCTCAAAATATATTCTGCAAACAAAGCCACTTTTAAAAATGAACCTGTATTCTGGGGGGAAATTCCATCGTGAGGAGTTAAAAAAAAAAAAAAGCTTTGAGTGTTACAGAAAAAAATTGCATTCACAAAACTGCATTCCTGGAATGCCATGTCCAGGTCTTTTTGGATCATGTTCTCTGCACTACACTTTCGTTACCATATTTTAAAATGTTTTCCACCAATATATCACTACCATTTTTACTAAAATACCTGCTTCCTAATAACTTATTTAGTAAATATTTTTGTTCCTTAGGCATTATTGTTATATAATGATTGTTAAGTTAATCATTTATGCAAACTGCTTACTTCCAATCAACCATCGGCTCCACAAAGGTAGGTAATTGTATCTGCTGTAACTTTAGAATCTGACTCAGTGGCTGACTCAGTTGTTTTTTTGTTTGTTTGTTTGTTTTTGTTTTATGGCTGTACCATGCAAGATGCAGGATCTTAGTTCCCTGACTAGGAATTGAACCTGCACTCCCTGCAGTAGAAACAAGGAGTCTCAACCACTGGACTAACAGGAAAGTATCCCTGACTCATACTTTTTTGTTCAATATATGTTTGCAGAAATGATGTACTGGAAGAATGAAAATGTTGTGGCTGGTGAAAAATAATAAATATAATTTTAAAAAAGAAAATACTGATGGGTTTAGAAAGTACTCTTTGCGATCCCATGGACTGTAGCCCACCAGGTTCCTCTGTCCATGGGATTTCCCAGGCAAGAATACTGGAATGGGTTGCCATTTCCTTCTCCAGGGGATTTTCCCAACCCAGGAATTGAACCCAGTTCTCTGGCATTGCGGGCAGAGCTTTACCATCTGAGCCACCAGGGAATCCCATAGAAAGTATTATGAACTCAATAACACCACCTGGGAGTAGACAGCCAATACATCAAGGTTTAATGTGTTTTGTAATTCATTACCAATTTGTGTACCCATGTCCAAAATATACTCTTGATACTCAACCTTTAATATTGCTTTGTAGAAAAGACTTTGAGAGTATTTGTGCTCCAGCTTCCTTGTCTCAAGGCTACAGGATATTGAAACAGAACAAACAACTGTCAGAGTTTTTCTTACTTTCAAGGGGTGGAAATTTTATGAGATCTTTGGAATTCTTATATTTTATCATACTGACAGTAAAGAGGTTACTCCCTGAAAGAACCTAATTATGAGATCACTAGGCAATGTATCCTAATTCCTAACTTATGCCTTCCGACTACACACCATACCTTACCTAACCTCTTGATTATTTTGCTAGATTAAAAGAAGTAAGAATGAAGAATTAAGTAGTTAAAGAATGACTAGCTCTCCACCCTCGGGAGCCCCCTTAGCAATCCTACAGGCTGAACTTATGGGAAGATATCTGAAGACGGTCAGCTAGTCCACAGCCTTTGGGGAATGATGCAGAACCCAACCCTCTGCCTCAATGATCCACTGAAAGTCTCCCTGCCTTTTTCTCTTTAAAAATTGTCATATCTGAGCAGAATTGGTTTCAGAACATGAGTCCACCTTCTCCCTAGATTGATGGCTTTTCTGATTAGAGCATCGCTACATTCTACTGACACTTACCTCTCATTCACATTTGAGTTGCAAGTAACTTGTTTTATAAGAAACTGTCAGAAAAAAAAATAAATTAGTACAGTAACTTTGGAAAAGACTCTGATGCTGGGAGGGATTGGGGGCAGGAGGAGAAGGGGACGACAGAGGATGAGATGGCTGGATGGCATTACAAACTCGATGGGCGTGAGTCTGAGTGAACTCCGGGAGTCGGTGATGGACAGGGAGGCCTGGTGTGCTGCGATTCATGGGGTCGCAAAGAGTCAGACACGACTGAGTGACTGAACGGAACTGAACCGAACTTTGGACTCTTAATTCTGGCTTCAACACTTTATAGATTTTTGATAGTAGACAAGTTGATTTCTCATTCTCAACAACCTTACTTTTAGAGGAATAGAGGCAATAATGTGACATCTAGGGATGACATATCCTGAGTAAAAAAGCTACAATAAATGTTAGCTATTTTATTTTTAAAATTGGCTTTAAAGTTGTAGGGACTTCTCAGAATTGGTTTCTATAAGATGCTTCTGTTGAAGAATAATGCCGTTGTCAAGTTTTATTGTCACTCTTTCTTTAGCTATTTTCAAATTAGTCAAATTCATACTTTCATAGATTACTATATCTAATATAATTAAAATTCATATCACAAGTATCAGTATATGAACATATACACAAATGTTTAATTTGTCCTAAGACAAATTTTGTCACGGAAAAAAACTGGCATTATTTGGCAAAAAAATCAACGTTCTGGGAATGAGGGTGGGAAGTCTAGTTGGTTGCTATCACTATTTTAAAATTGTTTCATCAGTTAAAAACTAAAAGGAAGATAAACACATTTTGAAAAGTGAAAGTGCAGTCACTCAGTCGTGTTTGACTCTTTGTGACCACATGGACTTAAGCCTACCAGGCTTCTCCATTCATGGGAAATTCCAGGCTGGATTGCCATTTCCCTCTCCAGAAATACATTTTGACTTAAGTATATTTGTATACGTAAGTATATATATATTTGTAATTTTCTTTGACCTTTGCAATCAAATATAACCTTCAAAATTAGGGAGTCCAACTTATTTAACATATACTGTTTTGAATTTCTTATCTTTCCTCTTTGAGTAACTAGTTCATCATAAATAAAGACATGCATACATTAATGCTATCCTTTTAAATTTTGGAGGTAATAATAAAAATAACTGCTTTACTATATAGATCAGACACTCCTCTCTTCTTTGGGTTCTTACTTTTATCAGAAAAATACTTTAATCATTTACAATAGTGTCACCTTTAGTATTTTATAAAATAAATTCACTTTAAAAATAGCTCTAATCAGTTTCATTACTGGCTCCTGGAAACCAGTGGGGGGAAGGGGGGAACATTTTAGGTAAAGCTTTAATAATGGTTTAAGATTTTAAATTTTAGAATTATAAGATCTACTGCCTCTGATCACTGCTCATGTTATATGTAAATACCAGGATTACAGCTTGATCTTCAAATATTAACCTTCTCCTTCCAGTTCTTTACCAAATAGAAATGCCAACTAAATCCTCAGTAACTTGCATTACTTGGTGTAGAATTTTCATCATTTGGGCCTCATTCTGCCTCAAGGACATCTCAAGTTTGTACCCAGCACTATTTAGGATTTAAGAACAAGCTATAGAAAGAGAGATAATTATGTTTTTCTAATCTGATATTAGTCCCTTTACTTAATAAAAGTGGGAAAATAAATTTTAATGTAATTTAACTTTTCACCCTTAGGAAAAGAGGAAATGAATACAAGAAAATGGAAAGGATAGGGATATGGGAGAGAAAGCTTTCCCATGGTAAAGAAAAGAATCTACAAAGATCATAATACATACAATGAGAAGGAGATTCATACTCTGAAAAAAATAAAAAGAGAAAGAAAAGAAAAATAAATAGAAGTTACATAAAAGAGAGACAGAGTGAGAGTTCAGCTCAGTTACTCAGTCATGTCCGACTCTTTGCAACCCCATGAATCTCAGCACGCCAGGCCACCCTGTCCATCACCATCTCTCGGAGTTCACTCAGACTCATGTCCATCGAGTTTGTGATGCCATCCAGCCATCTCATCCTCTGTCGTCCCCTTCTCCTCCTGCCCCCAAACCCTCCCAGCATCAGAGTCTTTTCCAATGAGTCAACTCTTCACTTGAGGTGGCCAAAGTACTGGAGTTTCAGCTTTAGCACCATTCCTTCCAAAGAAATCCCAGGGTTGATCTCCTTCAGAATGGACTGGTTGGATCTCCTTGCAGTCTAAGGGACTCTCAAGAGTCTTCTCCAACACCAGAGTTCAAAAGCATCAATTCTTCGGTGCTCAGCCTTCTTCACAGTCCAACTCTCACATCCATACATGACCACAGGAAAAACCATAGCCTTGACTAGACGGACCTTAGTTGGCAAAGTAATGTCTCTGCTTTTGAATATACTATCTAGGTTGGTCATAACTTTTCTTCCAAGGAGTAAGCGTCTTCTAATTCATGGGTGCAGTCAGAGTGAGAGTAACTGCTACTAAAATGTCACTAATAATTCCTTTTACTGCATCTGCATCACTGCATAATCCTTACCCACATAAACCTCTGTTGAGCCATATAATTTTCTTTGGCCAATGGGATATGTATAAGCATTATACAAGTGGAGACTTCATCTGTGTCTGCCTGCTGAGACTTCCTCTCTTGTACTGTGTTTAGAAACCTTAGACCACTAAATGCATTCGTCTGTGATAACCTGCTGGAGAATAAGGGGCCATATGGAGAAGGAGCATCAGCCCACAGCCCACTAGCCAACCATTTGCCAATAGCCAGATGTGTGTGAGGCCATTCTAGATCATCCAGCAGCCTGCCACCCTGGGAGCTGTCCACAGAGCCAGAAAGAGCCCAGCAGCGATCAGCAAAGCTATCACAAACCAGAAATCCAGCCCATTCCAACCACAGAACTGTGAACAAAAGAAACCGGAATGCTTTAAGTCATTAAGCTTTGGAGTGCTTTGATGCACAGCAAAAGTCAACTGACACAGGGAACAATAAACAAATGGGAGAACAATAGCTTTTGTTGAGAAATAAGACAAGGTAAACTTACTTCTCCACTTGGTAGTTCATTTTAGCTGCTGGCTTCAGAATAAGTTACTATTTCACTTCTCTTTGAAATGTGCGTTTGTTTAATAAGTATGATACACTGTAGGTTTGTTTTTACCTTAAAAGATCATCCTGCTGAAAAAAGCTAGAAGTAATAATACATTCTTTCCATCCTCTTCCTAGGGAGGAGTGTGCCAAGAGAGATACAAACTCTTGAATTTTCCTTTGGATAAAAACAGATCACAGTGTTATCATCCTGCTTACAAAAAAGAATCAAATCGAAGATCAGATCTAGCAGTGTATTCCACTGACTATGGTATCTTAAACATAATGTATCATTCAGAGAAAAAGTAAAAAGAGTATTTTTACTAATACTCAATTGTTTATGTATTATTGATTAATTTTACTTACATATGCTACTGGATACAAGTTTTATTTGGTTCCATTATAAATTCAACAAGTATTTATCAACAGTGATTTTCAATGTGCCTGACACTTTACTCATATGTCTGTGCTCTACTTTTTTTGAGTTTTATGATAAAAATTCTCATGCAAAATTATTTGGTTTCCCATTTTTATGCCAGCCCTTGGGCTCATAATTACCTGGAAGAGCTGTACCAGAGTCTGCTTTCAGTGATAAATAAATAAGATGTGGGTTGCTTTCTTTCTAAACACCAAAGATACATACCATTTCCATCATTTGATTTTTCCCTGAATAATTGCAAAAGGAAAAATATTTGGCTACTTGTAGGGGAAAATATCAATTTCCAAATCCTTAATGGAAGGAAGATACATGCTATGGTGTGCATAGTGTAATTTCAAAAAACCCATGAACAACTATATAGATTAATCTATTTATAGCACTATGAAGAAAGCTTTGTTCATGTAGTTAAGCACTTGGGTGGTTAAGTGTTGGGATGGACAAAAATTTCGTTTGGATTTTTCTATAACATTTCATGGAAAATCCAAATAAACTTTTTGGCCAATCCAATATTTATCCAATTGCAAAGCTTCAAGTCTTCACAAAATATATTGTTATATCCATTTATAAAGAAAAGATAAAATCAAGTGAATGGTATCACATTATCATCAAAAAATATAAACTGGAATATATTAGGATATAAATCTACTGGGAGGATATACATAAACATAATCCAAGGAGCGGTGGCTGTGCGGGCGCAGGAGGGCCTAGAGGAGCCATCCCATGTTAAAGGTCAGAAAGGGCGGCAGTGAGGAGATACCCTCATCCAAGGTAAGGAGCAACGGCTGCAGATTGCTGGAGCAGCCATGTGAAGAGATACCCCATGCCCAGGGTAAGAGAAACCCAAGTAAGATGGTAGGTGTTGCAAAGAGGGCATCAGAGGTCAGACACACTGAAACCATACTCACAGAAAACGAGTCAATTTAATCACACTAGGACCATAGCCTTGTCTAACTCAATGAAACTAAGCCATGCCCGTGGGGCAACACAAGACGGGTGGGTCATGGTGGAGAGTTCTGACAGAATGTGGTCCACTGGAGGAGGGAATGGCAAACCACTTCAGTATTCTTGCCTTGAGAACCCCATGAACAGTATTAAAAGGCAAAATGATAGGATACTGAAAGAGAAACTCCCCAGGTCAGTAGGTGCCCAACACGCTACTGGAGATCAATAGAGAAATAACTCCAGAAAGAATGAAGGGATGGAGCCAAAGCAAAAACAATACC